>JANSTW010103556.1:405-17895 GCA_027564275.1 Diadocidia ferruginosa | reverse complement strand
TCATTTCAGAAAACACAAAAATGCTCAATTTCAAAAACCACTTCAAAATCCGCACAACAATCCTTTCAGAAATCATCTCAAATCTCAATAAAATTTGATTAGAAATCACAAAAATCTTATCGAAAATCAGAAATTATTTCGAAACCCACACGAAAATCATTTAAAAAATTAGAAATCATTTCGAAAAACATACGAAAATCACGAAAGTCAGAAATCATTTCGAAACTCACAAGAAAAACATATCAGAAGTCGGAAACCATTTCGAAAAAATATACGAAAATTATTTCGAATATCACGAAAATCTTGTCGTAAATTAAAAATAATTTCGAAACCCTCAAGAAAATGATTTCAAATCTCACGAAAAACGGATCGGAAATCACGGGAAACCTTAAGAAAATCGGATCAAATCAAAAATTATTTAAAAAACCACACGAAAATAATTTCAAATATCACGAAAATCCGATCAAAAATAACGGAAATCTTATTAAAAATCAGAAAGCATTTCGAAACCCATACGAAAATCATTTCGAATATCACGAAAATCTTCTCAAATATCAACAAACAAACACGAAAATAATTTAATTTCAAATATCACGTAAATTGGATCAGAAAATCATTGTATAAATCAGAAATCACTGCAATCTTTTCGAAAAACAGAAATCATTGCGAAAACCTTACGTAAATCATTTCAAATAACACAAAAATTCAATCAAAAATCACGAAAATCTTTTCGAAAATCAGATATTTCAAACCCACACGAAAATAATTTCAAATCACACAAAATTTGGATCAGAAATCAAGGCCATTTCATCGAATATCGGAAACCATTTTAAATATCTCGAAAATCAGAAATTATTTCGAAACCGACACGAAAATTATTTCAGAAATTATTTCAAATCTCACGAAAATTAAATCTAAAATTACGGAAATCATTTTGTGAACAGAAATCAACCTATCGAAAATCAAAAAATATTTCGAAAACCGCACACAAAAATAATTTTAGAAATCAGAAATCATTTCGACATAAAAAAACGGTATCCCGACAAAACATTACATCTCATTATACATTATATCTCAACGATATTTAATCTACACGACATTTTATCTTAACGACATTTTATCTCAACGACATTTTATCTCAACGACATTTTATCTCAACGACATTTTATCTCAACGACATTTTATCTCCAGACATTTTATCTCCAGACATTTTATCTCCATACATTTTATCTTAACGACATTTTATCTCAACGACAATATATCTCAACGATATTTTATCTCAACGACATTTTATCTCAACGACATTTTATCTCAACGACATTTTATCTCCAGATATTTTATCTCAACGACATTTTATTTCAACGATATTTTATCTCAACGACATTATATCTCAACGACATAATATATCAACGATATTTTATCTTAACGACATTTTATCTCAACGACATTATACCTCAACGACATTTTATCTCTCAAATATTATTTTATTGCTTTTATTAACAAACCCGTTTTTATGTTTTAGGAACCAAAATAGATTTAAGAGACGATAGAGAAACCCTTAGTGCGTTAGCAGAACAAGGCTTATCGCCGCTGAAACGGGAACAGGGACAAAAATTAGCCAACAAAATTAGAGCCGTTAAATACATGGAATGTTCTGCATTAACTCAACGCGGGCTTAAACAGGTTAGTAAAGCTTACAATTTTGCATTTTATCCAAATATAAACCATATTAAATTTAAATATAAACAAAAAAGGTTTTCGATGAAGCTGTTAGAGCTGTACTTAGGCCTGAACCACAAAAGAGACGTCAACGCAAGTGTGTTGTAATGTAAATTAATTTAACCTTTTTTTTTGTTCTTTAATTTTTCACACAAAACTATAAAGCTATCCCATTTTCCTTTAAGACAAAAAAAAATCAAACCAACCATCCCCCTTTTCAATCCCCCAACCCTACAACAGAATAAACTATATATATATATATTACTACTATTATACATAATAATAATGTAAACAAAGAAATATTTTCACTATTTTTCTATTATCGATTATTTTTTGTATGAAACAAAACTAAAACTTAAAAAAGAAGCAATTTTTTTAAAACGACCTAATATTGTTGTGTGGGTGCCATATAAATGCATTTTGATTTCGGTGTGAAACATCACACTGAAATTATAGATTTTTTTAAAAAAAGATTTTTTAAATTTTAAGCTAAATAACTTTATTTTTTAATCAAAACAATAAAATCAAACAGGTTAAAAGAAGATGAAAATAATATTCTATATAAAATGATGAGGAAATTTGTACATTTAGGTGCAACTTTCTATATTTTTTAAAAAAATTAGTTTTTTAACCGATTGTTATAACACTTATAATATTGAAAGGAAAAAAAAGAATAACATATTATTATTATTATATAGAGAAAGAGAAGTTAATATTTAAGTAAAAGCTTTTTTTAAAGTGTGGGATGGATAACACTGAATATTATTGTGTATAAACTCAAAATAGATTGTAAAGAAGGTTCTAATTAGATGATAAATGTGGTTCACATGTTCATGATGAACTACCAATTAAAATACAATAACAAAACATAGACATTTTTAACAATTACTGATATATTTTTTGTAATGATCATTGAATTTGTTGAAGCTTGCGGAATATAAAATTTTTGTAAATTTATTAAATTCGATTATACTTAGATAAATTTAAACAATTTTAAGGACACATTTTTTTAGCTATTGTTCAGAATAAAAGTTTGTAAAGGCTACCTAACTTTAACTTTCTCTGAAGAGGATTTAAAAAATTGAAGAAACGTAGCGTAAGAAATTTTAAGCTTCGTTAGTGATAAGTCATAAAAACTATGGCATTAAGTTTGGGGTCTGTGGAGAAATTTAACTTATTTAATTTTTGTTGCCTAAACGTCCACTATAATATGTAAAAAATGCCATTAATATGAATAAAACCTTATAAAGTATTTTATATATGCCTAAACGTCCACTCGACGGGTGAGACATTTTTTTATAAATTTAAATAAGGTAAATTTCTCAACAGACCCAAAACTTAAGGCTAGTTTTTATGACTTATCACTTTATCAGTAATGAAAAGAAGCTTAAAAATTCTTATGCTACGTTTCCTCAATTTTTTAAATCCTCTTCAGGTACTTTATACATCTTTTTTAAATTATCTGTTGAATCATCTAAACTTGACCATTTGATCAAAGCGTCATTTTGTAGATTTTTAGTTGCAAAACAAAATTTAAAGATGGCTCAAAGTATTAAACAAATCCAGAATGTATTGTCATCGTTATGTGACGTTGTCACCTATTCAAAAAGTTTCAAATCCCTGCAACTAGTCGAGAATTTGGTTAAAAATCGTTTCCAAAATTTAAACCGGACATATTAAGTAAGCAAATAAAAACTGGGTAATATACATTATTATTAATTAACATAGTTATACTGATGAGGAGGAACAAAATTACCGAAACGTATATTACAAATTTTATTAATTACTTAACTAAAACTTAAGTTAATCGAAAATCTGTTGGCAAAATAAAACTTATTCTAACAAAAATGTTACAAAGTTAAAATTGAAATTAAAAAATTCGACCATTTCTTCAAATCTTTGATCATTACAAGAATATTTCACATACAAATCTTTGTTTTAACATTACCATATTCCAAAAATAACAACCATAAAACCGCATACCGCTAACATATTATATATTCTAACTTGTTAACAATTTTTTTTAACAACCATAACTAGCTTTTCTTAACATTTTTTTATTATATTGTCGTCACAAAACAAAGACTGAGTTGTGTGCATCTAAATATTTTTCAATTAATTGTTTTCCCTTGTTTGGCTTAATTTATATAAAATATTATACTAACCCAATGCATATAGCTATAATATAACATCTTGTGTTTCTGTGAGAGTAGTAATTTCAGTCAATTATTATAAATTTCTGTAAAAAAAATATCTAGAGATTTGTGTCGTAAAATATTTTATATATATTGTGATATATATGTGGCGCAATGAATAGAGCAAAGATTAGAAAAAAATTTAATTAATTACCCAAATGATATACAACCTACATATTACATTCAATTAACAATTGTAGTAAAGAAAAGCGAATGATTTATTTTGTGTGTAAATATTTTCATGTTTATTATTTCTTCAGTTATATTATTCTGAATACTTTAAATTAATTAGAAAGTTGATGGAATAAGTTACGAGACAAAAATGTTGCTCATTAAATTTAAAAAAAATATTCGTTCATAGTAGAAATGTGGCCTCACAAGACAAAGTTGCATAAAGTTGCGGTTAGACATCACTTTTTTGCAATTCGTCTAGAAAAAAAGAAAGAGATAGAAAACAAAAGATATACAATTGTGTACACTCGAATGAAACTAAACAAAGACTTTTTACGAGGAAAATATTAGTCTTGTAAACAAAAAGTCGTTTCGCAAAAAAAAATTCTTTGCAGTTGGACTTTTTGCTATAAAGCTATCTCTTTCTTTTTTTAGGCGACTTGCAAAAATTCATGTGTAACAGCAACTTTACTCGAGATATGACGAAGTGCATGTTTTTTTAATTAAATTTGATATTGCATACTATATATAGTTAATAGTCGGCTCTTATCGGGTTTTCTCTAAAATTAGATATACAAAATAACGTAACTGCTTAAATGCATAAAAATATGTCTAGTTATTCCATAATTTGTCTTGTGATCCGAGATATTAAAAAAAAAATTAGTTTATCGAATTTTTATAAGAGAAATTTTTCGTTGTTTGGCGCATACTACGCCATATTATCTTATAATTTTCATATTAATCAATTTGTGATAAACTGTCGCTATTTGTCAACAACGAATATTATGTAGAATTCAAATAATAGATAGTTGATGTTTTGATGGTTTTTTGTTTATATAATATATAGATTAGCGAGCCTTTATGGTAATGCGTAGTTTGTGTTGTAATAGCGAGTGGCCAACTCGAAATTACAACAACAATTTGTATATGAAATGGTACCAATAACAAGCGCTGATTGGCTGGTACCTAAAATATCGACACAGTTGTCCACTCGCGTTTAAACACAATTTTTACTAATATACATCTAGGCTCGCTAATATAGATGAATGTGTTAGTCAGAATCCTTATAAATTCGTCGATCCAAATTTGACATTTAAAAAAAACATAACCTCAAAGCAATTGTCACAACATAACCTAAAAACCACCACATTTGATTAAATGTTTAAAAAAAAACATTAGCTTGGTGAATTTGTGCTCAGACGCTTCTTTTTCTCACGATAAAATTCATTTTTTTCATTTTTTTTATTATTGTATTAAAGACAACCAAAGCCAAATTTAACATTTTAAAGACCATAAAATTAAAAATTTTGTAAATTTTTCATAAAAGATATCATCTAGTGGTATCATAACCTCAAAAAAATTGTCAAAAACCTAACCTATAAAACGTTGACTTATGGTGGTGCGAACTGCGAACTTTATCTTGATGTTGGAGTTTTCAAGTCATCAAGAAAAAAAGAAAGAGATAGAAACATAAGATACAAAAATGTGTACGCACTCGAATGAAACAAAATAAAGACTTTTTACTATAAGTATCTATTGAGAGGAAAAAAAATTGTCCTTGCAAAAAAAGTCATTGTACTTAGACTTTTGCTATGAAAATTTGATGAAAAATAAAAAATTGTAGCATATGTCATTTGAGTAAATAAAAACCCATCCGGCTTTCAGCGAACAAATTAGCGTCTTTCGGCGTCTGTTGAAAACTTTTGGCCAGTTCGTTTGCATTGGTGTTGTGATTTGAAGTAATTGTTGGTTTAATATCTCTGATTATTTTTTGTAGTTTTTTTAGGAATTCATTTTCACTGATGGTTTTACTTGAATTTAGAAATTCGCCAGAAATCCGGATTGTTGAACCATAAACCATCACTGCCGGTGTAGCTTTGATGTCTTCTTTGTATGTTGTTCGTAGACCCAAGAGAATTAGTAGTAAGGCATCAAACCAATCTTGTGTATCTACCGAAACCGCCCTTCACGATCTCGTCCAGAGAATCGAAAGGTCGATTTGGAGAAAAGAGATGGCTCTAGGGGCGTTTCTGGATATCGAAGGGGCGTTTGACAATGCAACTTTTGATGCCCTATGCAGTGCAGCAACAGAGCATGGTGTGGATAACACTGTGGTGAGGTGGATTCGCAATATGTTGGGAAACCGTGTATTGCTCACTGACCTCAGCAGCGATAACAGGGCCACTGTAAGGGTTACACAAGGATGTCCTCAAGGAGGAGTCGTTTCTCCTTTACTTTGGTGTATGTTGATAGATTCACTGCTATGTAAACTGCATTCCGAGGGTATCATTACCCAAGGTTACGCAGATGATATATCAATCTTAATACCGAGGATAGGTACGGGGACCGTCTATAACAAAATGCAGATGGTCCTGGATATCGTGAAAGAGTGGTGTAACACAAATGGTCTAAAGATCAACCCGACAAAAACCACCTTGACCTTCTTTACGAGGAAAAGGAAGCTGTTCGTAAGAGCAACTCCTAGCATTTACAACCAATCCCTAGTGTTGGCCCCGCAGGTGAAGTATCTTGGAGTAATCCTGGGCGCTAAACTGAATTGGGGCAGGCATGTACGGGATAAAGAGATAAAGCAACAAAAGTTTTCTGGCAATGCCGAAGAGCTTTTGGGAACCTATAGGGATGAAACCGAGAATTGTACACTGGTTGTACACCTCGATTATCAGACCCATATATTCATACGCATCTATAGTCTGGTGGCCGCGGACTAAAGTGAAAACCTCTTGTTCAAGGCTAGCCAAGATTCAGAGGCTGGCTTCAATAGGAATCACTGGAGCCATTCGAACGACACCATCAGACGCTCTAGATGTATCGCTCTCTCTTGTTCCCCTGGACCTTTTTGTACAGGAAGAAGCAAAAAGGACGTATATCAGGTTAAAGGCGAACAAGCAATGGCAAGAAAACGATTCTTCTACTCAGATAGCCAGGCAGCCCTTGCGGCTCTTAGCAATCCTCTCACCTCCTCGAAAATTATCAAGGAGTGTAAAAGGCTGTTAAATACTCTCGGTTCCAATAACACGATTCACGTAATTTGGATGCCGGGACACGTAGGTGTCGAAAAAAATCGGATGAAGTGGCTAAGAAAGGGGCTGAAACTGCATGGTTCGGCCCCGAACCGGTTCTTAAATACGATAGAGGTTGGTTAAATTCATTAGCTAGAAGAAGCACCTAGCATGATGGAACGGTATTTCCGGCTACCGTCAAGCAAAATTGTTTCTCAGAAATATTTCTGAAATAACAACCAAATCCATCCCTTACCTATATCGCACAAGCATTGCTAGGATGTGGTTAGCATCATCACCGGCCACAACAATCTGAACTTACACATGCACAGACTGGGGCTGGTTGATGATGTTGTGTGCAGATTCTGCGTAGAGGATGATGAGACAGCGATACACGTTCTTTGCGAGTGTCCTGCCCTTTCTCGCACTAGGCAGAATATTTTCGGCAACCCTGAAATTCCAATTGGGGAGCTGCCGGAAATTAAAGTTAGCAAGATACTGACCTTTATCCAAAGGACCGGATATCTGGCTAAATAAGCAACAGAGAGAGAGAGTACAATGGACCAACGGCTTTAAGTGACTTCCGAACCACTGCGATCGTTTTTTTTAGGAAAACACCTGCGAATGAAAGGTAATAGTCCAGTTGTGAAAATTTGTTGACCCTGCCAAGTCTCGAACCCGCAAATTCTTGGACACAAAGCCGTGACGCTACTCACTGCTCTAAGCCTCATCTAATTCATCAAAATTTTAAATTTCAAAAACAACAAATTTTTTGGTTCTTTCAAGGAAATTTATTGCGACATTTCTACGGACGTATTAAGACCTTATGTTCCATAAAATTTTTGGAACATGTCTTTGATAGCAGTTATGGGCTATCACATTCAGGCTTTCAAACAATTTCGAAAACCGTAATAAGCAAATACGTCTGGAAATCAATTAATAAAGACGTTAGAAAAATGGCTAAAACTTGTCTTGCTTGTCAGGAGTATAAAATCTTAAAACATGCCCAAATAAGTGTCGGCAACTAATAACTATCCAATGGTTAGCAAGCGTTTCGATGAAATCTACATCGATATAGTTGGTCCATTGACGGTTTCAGATGGTTAACGTTATTGAGTAACGGTATCGATAAATTTACTCGACCGAACCAAACGGAATGCCGTATATAGTAGTCAGCACGGAGCAGTGGTTAGCGGCATCTGTGTTCAAAGGGTTGTATATAAGTTCGAAATCGGTCTAAGGCCGAACATTTTTCACACCTATGCTATCACCTTTTATTAGCAGGTGGTGCGATTGCAGTGGTGCAGGAAAGCACTTAAAGCCGTTGGTCCACCTTCTTGATACCAAAAAATAAGGTTTCTTGTTCTTACTGAAAACTACAATTCCAATTCGGTAAACACATTCGTTAACAGGCAGAAATTACAAATTATACATTTAATTTTCATATGAAATATTATCAGCCTAACAGACGTTGTTTGAGAATGGTTACACATCTATTGTTGAAAATCATTTGTTTGCTCAGTATAAAAACTTTGAATAGCAACTAACTTCAATACGATGGCCGCCACATTTTTAGATTATAATTTATTTGAAATGATTAATTACTTATAATCATTTGAATAATATAAAAATTAATAATAAATTCTAAATTACGATTAAGAATTTAAATAAGTTTTTAAGTAAAATGTTTTAAGTTATAATTTTCCATTTAATTATTGTATTTACTTTTCGATGAAATTTTATTGTTTTCTTTAAATCCTATCTTGAAATTCCTGTGTTTATTGACATTTCGTCAATTTTATATTAACTCATCGTCAGAGTTATTTTTTTTAAATATTAATATCCTCTTAACTTAAGGTTATGAAAGCAGTAGTTTTATTCATTTATTTATTTATTGATTTCCTATATTTATGTATATAAATAGGTTATATAGTTATTCATTTAAAAAATCCGGAAATTGTATACGAAAATAATATAATCAATTAGATTAATCTATTTTCAAATAGTTAATCCAACTATAATTAAAATATTTCGAAACCATTTATTTTTAAATTGACCTTAACAACATTTTAAAAATATAATTCATATATTTATAGTACATATAGTTGACATATTATTTTTGACACGTTTTCGGTATTATTAATTTTGTTTGAAAAATAAAAAATAAAAATAAATAAAACTAATTACATAGACAATTAAGTTAATTAAATTGTCCTGCCCACTAATTTGTATTTTATACAGCAAATGCATCGAATTTATATTCATTGTTTTATTGTGTAATGTTTGTTTTCATTTTATATAAATAATATCATTAGACCGTGTTTTAATTAACGTACTTAAATATTTTTAAACTAATAACTGTATGTATAAATTTAATAATGAATATGTTCAGCCAACGACGTTTGAAATACTTTGTGTAATTTGTGAAAATTACAAAATTTTCAACGAAATTTTTACTGCTTTGTGTTGAGAAATTGTGTAGCTTTTCTATATAGTTTTTAGAAAAGTATTTTATAATTAACTATATGCGATTTTGTCGTTTTTGACCTAAAAATATAATTATATAATGAAAATGAGAAAAATGAAAAATCTATAGCATAATCTCAAAATCGACATACCATTTTGCAATACTTTCGTTTTTTACCGAAAGAAAATCAAAAAATACAAACGCGTGTTGAACGTTTCGTCTAATATAAATAGACATCATCATTGGCATTTTTTTAATAAAATTATCTTATGATTTGTTTATAATTAAGTTGAAAATAATTAAATCACTATATTTTAAAGAATATCTTATATTTCATGTGAAAGTTTGTGAGACTTAGATTAACGTACACATGTGATTTTGAACAGATGAATTTGAAAAATATTGTTAAGTGGTGATTGTTATTAATTTTTATTGTTTTTATAGCCTGAAGAGGATGACAAAGAATCATAGAAAATTTGCGAAAATAAATGAATTAATGTAATGAGTTAAACTTCTGTTTTTCATTTCATCTTTAAGAAACAGTACCTGAAGGACATTAACCTAGATTGATATCGAGGTTTTTATAAAATTACCAAAATTTCACAATTGGTAAAATTATCCAGGTATTCGGCAAGGTTTGGTCAAGTGAAAATCAATTTATTATTTCCATGTATAGTTTATTTAGCAAAATTTTCGGATGTTGTTTGCATCCCTCATCAGTGCTACAATAGATTGATATGATAATCTTGGTCATTGTTTGATAAATCAAGATTGTAAAGTACTTTATTTATAAAAAGTTCCGGGTAAAATTTAGAGAATTGTATAAAATTTACGAGTTTTCTCATAAAATTTAAATTCAGATTTCGATCAAATCTCTTTTTTTTTATTAAAATCACAGAAAATTTCATGGAAGCCCATTTATTAACATTTCATTCAACAATTTCCTTCAAATATATCACGAATTTTTAATAAAATCTGAAGAATTTAATTAAATTTAAAACGTTTCAATAAAAAAAAGTATTCGGAACTTTAAATTCTTTGCACATCGGTTGATTTTATTTGTAACTTTCATCATTTTCTCTTGTAAGTTTTAAAACTTTGAGTAATTTCATTGACAATCAGCGCTTGTTATTGACACCATATTGTGTTGTTGTAAATTCGAGGTGTCTACTCGCATTACACTACCTAAAGGCTCGCTTATTATACGTACATAATTTGTAAATCAACAAAAGAAAAATTTATAATCACGTATATATAGCTGTTTATGTAAAACAAAAACTTTCAATCAATTTTCTGTAAAATCAGCTTTTGATCTTTTTCCATTTTTCTTTATACTGATTGACTTTTCCCCTTAAGTGTAGACAGCCTTATTGTCAAAAAACTGAATAAACTTGATCGGAAACGAGACATTTTATAACGGAAGTATAGTGACATAAGTGGTACATAAGTCACTATTCCATTTCGAAGTAATATTGATCAAGTCTTTTAGAGTTGGAGTTGATTTACCTAATGCTTGGTAATATTAAGTTGAAATACTGGCAAATACGCAGTTAAAAATCAATAACTGATTACTTGAAACCTATAATTTGCTTCTACTATAAAACTAATAGAACTGGATCGGAAACAAAATAATTTATAACGGAAGTATATATAGGGACTCAAGTGGTACAGAAGTCACAATTCCATTTCGAACTAATATTGATCAAGTATTTTTGTTTGTTGTTTTAAAGTGGAACTTTTTATTGAAATTTTCAGATATATATTGACTAAAAAAAGTTTTTGCATTCACAGATTTTCAATTCCACTCACTCAACTCCCACAAAGACCTGATGCCATATGGCATCACCCGCCCCTTTGGGGTAATTTTTTAGTACTGAAATCGAAAAGTATAAATATGTGAATAACTATGTCGTAAGAGCATTTTATTTAAATATATGGAGTCATACATCATGCGAAAGGTTTTTTTGTTGGGTATCAAGTTCTGTGATCAGGTATAGTTCCTATTAGGCGCTAGAGAATCTTAGGAATATATTGAACATCAAGAACAGAGCTATTTAGGCTGAAGACTCAAAGTCATGTATGGTGTTGGTGTCATACATCAGCTAATAAAATGTATTTTTGGTAGGTATCATGTTGAACAGTATGTTTCTATTAGATGTAGTGAAATATATGGTATCTTAGAGTATTTTGAAAATCGGTTATCAGATCATTTAGAGATATAGAATTATATGGATCGATAGTCATATATATAAGAAAGGTATCAAGTTCCATGATCCAGGAAGTTCCTATTAGCCGCTAGGGTATCTTTGGATTATTTTAACCATCAAAAATCTGGCTATTTAGATTAAAAGTTTAATGATGATGATTGAATATATGAATAAATCAAATGAAAAGTGCTTTTGGTTGGTATCAAGATCTGTGATCAGGAAGTTTCTATCAGGCGAAAATAAAAAGGTTCGTATCTTAGGAGTATTTTGCACTTTAGGAATCTGGTCACTTAGAGCTCCAGTGTAATATAGTCATTAGTAAGTATATCTCTAAGCAGGAAGATTTTTAGAGATATATATCAAATGGAAGGTCCTTTAGGTAGCTACCTAGTTCCGTGATTGCAAAGTTTCTTACTTTAATCAAATGGGATGCCATATGGCATCACTCGTTTTGAAAATGTATACATACACGTTATAAAAAAATTATTTGGTATTTGCCTATCTTATTGTCTTACCTAAGGACTAAGGATAAGTTTTTTCAAGAAATAATAAATAAATTTATTTAACTCTTTAATGTTTTCCATTTAAGTATTTGTGAGAATATTGTTCCTCAATCAGTTAGATGATGCCATAATATTGCATCCGCGCGGTGATAGGGTTAAAATTTAAAAATCTGAAAATATTAAAATTTTGGTTACAGTACAAGCAAAAATTTTGATATTTTCAGAAAGAACATTTTGATCGATTTTATATAAAAA
The DNA here is from genome assembly GCA_027564275.1 of Diadocidia ferruginosa. Classification (NCBI taxonomy): domain Eukaryota; kingdom Metazoa; phylum Arthropoda; class Insecta; order Diptera; family Diadocidiidae; genus Diadocidia; species Diadocidia ferruginosa. The sequence continues at coordinate 5,358 of JANSTW010103556.1, read as the reverse complement.
TAAATTTTTCTCAAGCTTAATGGTGTAATGATTTAATTTTATAATTGGTTTTATTATTTAGTTATTTACAAATTTATGCTTTTCTTTCATTATGTTTAAAGCCTCTACGGTATCATCAGCATAAATTCGTATATTATGGTTCGATACATCTCGAAATTTGTGTGTTTTCTTATCCTTTATTATTGTTTTTCAATTGTACAGTATATGATCGATTCATTTAAATTTAAATTTGTTGCGATATTTTGATACCTATAAGAGAGGCTTAATTTTCAAAGCTGTATGTTAAATTTGCAAGCTTAACGGTCGTCAATTTTAAACTTCACACAATACATATATACTTATGTTTAAGAATATATAGCTTTTGTAAGTTTATTTGATAATAATTGATATAGCTTTAATTTGTTTAAATTAAATTGATTTAATTATATATTATTGTGGACATCATATACTCAAGAAATTACAATGTTTGGCAAGTGGCAACAATCATATAATATATTTAAAATAACAACTAATTTAGATGAATTATTAGAATATAAAGGATAGGTTTATATTTTAATAATTCATCCGAATTATTTTTTTTTCTAACTTATTCACATTTAATTACAAATGAGAGAAAAAATAGGTATAATTTAATAGAAATATGTAATTATATCTTTCTGGATTTATATAAGTACAAATTATTATTAAAATGTTTAATAAACAAAATGTAATAAAAATAAATAGAAAACAAATATTTGTTTTTAATAAACATTTTGTTGTTCGTATAATAATTTCTATTCACACAATATAAACATGTGAGTACATACTCGCCAATATTTATAGTGATGGCATCTGTTGTTTATATCGAGAATAATTTTGTTTATCTAATGCAGACTGATGGAGTTAATTGCATTTTTAAAGTTATCATAAATAATAATTTTACGGATTTTTGTATAATTTATGAGAAATGTACCTTATGATTTCTCATAAATAACAGAAAAAAAATAACAAAAAAATTGCTGTAGAATACAAAGCATTGTGCTATATGTGGTAGATTGTATATAGTGCATCGGTACGTATAAAATAATTAAATGTTCAAAAATATTAATTAATTGTAACAAAAATATTAAATAATTCATATATTATTTATATTTGTAATTATGTTCGCCATTATAAATTGGTGAAGTCATGGACATTTTAAAAAAAATTTAAATTATTGTATTATAATTTGTATTTTTTTTCCATCATAAGTGTCAGTAGGACAACAAGTCCGTTGACAAAAAAAATGTACAATTGTATAAATACAAGGCAAAGCCTTCAAAAAAACATTCAGTATTGCACTTGAAGGTAAATTACAAAAAAAAATATTAATTTTCTTAAAATATTTTTTTCTCACAAAATTCGCTAAAGAATTTCAAATAACCACAAAAAAAATGATGGCACATAAAATGAATAAATAAAATAAAATAATAATATTATATAAATAGATAGCACAGTTCTGAAAATTCGGGATATTTTCGACGATCTTATAAAATTTTCTATTTATATAACAAACTAGCTCTTACTATTTAATATATATTATGATGTAGGCATTTAAAATATAATATTTGAATGTAGTTATAGAGCTCTGCTATACTTTCGGAATTTTATTTTGAAAACGACCTTCACCAAATTAAAGTTATGTAGGTTTTTCATATACGCGCATCCATATATTGTAATGAATAGAAAAATGTTCGTTATATTTTTCGTATAAAATCGATGATTTCAGCAGTTTTTATTGGAAAATTCATATTTTTGCACTTTTAATTATTTAAGAATTTAGTTCGATTTGAATTATTAATATCGATCATATATTATCCATTTTAGAAATTAATCCTCGCGTTGTATCCTATATACATGTTGTGGAAAAATATTTTATTTAAAATATAAAATTATTATAAAACTTAGCCTGCCCATATGGATAGAGTATTAGAATAATTTTTATCAGTCCTTTATAAATCACACATAAATATTCACATAATCAATATAAACAATAAAAAAAATCCACTGCAAAGATCTTTATGTAACAAGTTGATATAAGAAAAACTTTATACTCTTTCAAACACTTTTCATACAATTTTTCAAAAAAAAATAATTGAATTCCTCAATTTCGAATTATTATTCTTACCAGAAAAAAAATTAGAATAAAAAACGCTTAAACTAAACACAGCTAATTAAAGAAAATTATTTAAAAAAATAATTTTCGAAAGAGATGTGTACCGAACAAACCAAACGAATCTACTGACTTATTTAATTTTTCATTCTAATTGTGGACGCGCGACTCTCTGAAGAAATATCGCAAATTTTCATCTTACCCACCTCGCATACCCCACACCCGCAATTTAGCATAATATTATGTATATGTACGTACGTACATATATTGTTGTTCCCCTTGTTGATTTTTCACCGACCATCGCAACTTTTTTTTTCTTCGTTCGTTTATTTAGAAAATTGTTTTTCTCGCCACAACTATATGTATCATAAAACAGTTTTCCACCATCACAAACATAATAGACGCTATAAATCTGTATGGCTGAACATAAAATCTGGCTATAGTGTTAACAGAAATATTTAATTTTTTTGTGTATTGTTCGAGACCAATCTGTATGTATGTGGTGGGTTTTTGATGACTTACAAATTTCTAATAATAATATACAGTTAAAAGATTTTTCTTGTATTATTGTAAACAAATCACAATTATATATGTAAATCTTACAATTGTTTTTGTAAATATATAAAGACGTCATATCCTCTTAGTCTCTGACTCAATGAGCGTCTATATTCAAACCTTTTAATACGCAAGACATTCCTATATATCTTTATACTTTGTAAATAAATTTGCTAAGCGAACAATTATTTTAATTTAAATATTTAAATTTAATTTATATAATGTGAAATTGTATTAATCATATATAAATACAAATTTAAATTATTTCATTTTTAAACATCTGATCCCATTATTATTACAGGCATTACAGACGTAGTGTATTAATATGCGACTATAATAACGAAGATGCTGCACTTTAAAAATTAATGTTCCGTTCAATTAAATATTTTTCTAATAAAAATCTATAAATAATAAAGTTTGTAATAAATTAAAATTATTCGTATTAATCATAAAGTTAATATTTTAGAAAATTTTGGTCATTATTTACAAATAAGAAGATATACCTACGCGAAACAAACTACCTATATATGTATGACTATAACGATATTTTTGTTAAACGAATCAAGTGTGACAGACCATTTTTGTGCTAATTTATATTTTCTAAAAAATTAAGGTGATTTGTAATGGCAATATGTTTTTTTCTTCAATTTTCTTCTCATAAAACAAATTTCTATCTCACAAAAAAGTCATTTTTCTTCCGAAAATTTACTTTTTCTTCAAGAGTTATCGCAGTTTTCTGCAAAAAGTCAGACCTTCTCCCAAAAGTTACAGCTGACAAAAATTCATTTCATCCATAATTTCTTTAGCATGAGTTTGATCCTATAGTTTTGTCCGGAAAATGTTATCGACTGGTCTATCACTTTTCATTGGCAGGTTTTAAATGTTAAAAACAATTACAGTTAGAGAGTCACTTAACCCTCTGAAGGGCAGGTCGGCCTTAAGGCGGACTTTAAAAAAATGCTATTTGCTTAACAAAAAACAACTTGTATTGGCTTAAAATTCCATGGCTAAAAATAAAATAAAAAAATCGGTCCGAGAGCCCCCAGTAAAAATGGGATGCTGCATTTACTATCTTTTGAAGTATCAACTACATAAAAAAAACGTATAGAAGCTCCTTCCTCCTTTGACCTTGAGACACCAAATTCAATTCCAGAGTATAGAAACATTAAAAATTCGTAAAAAAAAATTGGACAAATCCATCTACTTGAAAAACACTTTCTCTGTATGCTAATATTTCTTGGCAATTTTTTCACAAAAAAAATGGATGGAAGCCCCTTGACACTAAATGCAATCCCAGAGTACGCGGGACTACTAAAAACCCACCCCATCAAAATTGAGCTCCGTTTACCAGGAAAAAACTTTCTCTATTTATGCTCATATTTTTCTGCCATTCTTAGCAAGACATCGTATGGAAGCCCTCCTTTACCTCTAACCCCAAATGTAATCCTAGAATAAAAGACCACTAAAAGCTCAACATCACTAATGTTTCGACAATTTTCACCAAAAAAATCTTACCCTTCCCCTTCGACCTATAGAGACTCCAAATTCAATCCCAGAACTACAAATTTTTTAAAACTCACTCCCATAAATTTTAGCCAAATCCGTTCACTGGTGACAGACAGACCGTTTTTCTGAATTAGGTCATCATAAAAAGATTTAGTCGTAGCATATTTAACCGTAACAGATTCAATCGTAAACTAATTTGATCGTAACATTTTTGGTCGTAAAAGTCTTGATCGTACTAATTTCAAATCAATTCAATAAAATTCTTATAATCTGAAGCTATAAGTATAATACCTTATAGCAGCATCGTGGTCCGTGTATTTCAAAGTAAAGCTATTCTCAAATAAATTAGTGGATCGGGCAGGGCACAGCGTACCTTTCTTAGCCCAGCTTTCAAAAATTGTGTTTCCTTTAGAAAAAACCATGTTTTTTTCTAAAAACAAATATTCTATTAAGTAATCTTGGAATTTTTTTATTGGTTTACAGATTTTTTAATCTCGTCTATGGAGTTTCTCAGCCATACTGACGATGGGACGTAGGTCCTGAAACGAGTTTTAAGTGCTGAGATTACTTCGTGGATTATTTTTTTTTAGAAAAAAACATGGTTTTTCCTGAAGGAAACACAATTTTTGAAGGCTTGGCGAAGAAAGGTACCGCAGGGATGGGTAATTTAAGAAAAAAATATGAATTGCTACATTTGCTACATTTTTACGTAGCAAATGTAGCAAATGTAGCAAATGTAGCAAATACATAGCAAATGTAAC
>JANSTW010103445.1:0-17899 GCA_027564275.1 Diadocidia ferruginosa | reverse complement strand
GTAGTTTGTTACTAAGGTGCTTGTAACTTTTGAACGGGGCATAATATATTGGGATTTATGTTTTTTCTTAAAGCTGACATAAAATGCTAAAATTTTCCTCAAACATAAAATTTGTATCACGTCCCCCAATCCGTCAATTGGCTACAAACATGTTACATTTGTTAAATACACGTAACTTTAAGGGCTGATATATTATGAAGGGGATAAAACAGTGGATTATTTAAATTTTAATTTTTAAGTATTTATACGCCTTAAATCATCCAACATAATATTGGCCACTAATTTTGAACTGGTAAATTTTTTTAAGAGGGTTGAATAATGTAAATATTCGGTTTCATTCAGATAATTTTGAACACTCATTATGAAAAGTTTGGGCGTCAATTATGGCTAAATAAACAATCATATAAAAGAATAACTCAATCTATGGAATAAGTCTAATTTGAACTAAAAAGCTTTTACTTTTGAAGAGTTATGACTGATTGAAAAATACTAAAATTGTGCTGAAAAATCGTGTCCGACGTGTATTAAATAATTTATATCTGAACCGTAAACTGCCCGGTAAAATTTGAAAGGAAATATTTAAAAAAATTATCGAAGAAATACAAAATTTGTCGATCTGGTGTTTTACCGAAATTTGGTGTTTTAAAATGGAATTACTCTATAATATTTTATAGATGCTTTGAAGTTAGGTGCATAATCTTTACGATAAAATTAAACTTTGTTCGTTTTACATATTAAATTTGGATTGATATTATTAAAGACATCCCAGCATTAATTTAAAATAAATTAATATTTTTTAAATACATATTTTGAATATTTAATCTTAATTATTTATATTATCGCATTAACTGTGATGCACAGCAAATTTTTTAATTATAATTATTATACAATTAAAATGAATTACATTAATTAAATTAAAATTGATTAAATAAAGATTGTAATGCAAATATTCTACACAATATATTAGAATAAATATTGGGAACTTTTTTTTTCCAAAAATTATATAAATATAAAAATATAATTTAAAAATAAATGAAAATTTTCTAAAAAAAAAACATATAAATGTTGCATAACGATTACCGATTATAATATTATAATATATAATTAAATGTTCATTTTTTATTACACATGCGATAAGAGAGAGAGAGAAATCGTTGATATAATAATATTTACAAATAATATGTGTAAGAAAAAATTTATTGAAAATCGTTGAACTGTAATAAAAAATATTAAACAGTTAACCCTTCTCCTTTTAATTAGTATATTGATAATTTTATTATATTATTACAAAATAAGAAATTATTTATATATAGAAATATTTTAGTATTTTATATAAATGTAGATTATTATTAATTGAGAGATAAGGAAAAGACATCATAGCAATATGTAATTTAAATTATAAGAAATTGGTTTAGACACAGAATTTTAAAAATTTCTCAAGGGACCGTCACAGTATGACTTCTCCGTGCCCCTCCCCATCTAGGCTCGCTAGTATATTATACTATCGAATAATCTTAAGCTATTATTTTCTTCTATATATGTATATAGAATTAAAATGTTTTTGTCGGAACTTTTAAAATTTTAAGAAATGATTAAATTATCGTAATAATTTAATTTACGTTAAAAAATTTGGTAATAGGGCGTTATCTACATTATATATATACAATATACATACATATTTCTTATGCATTTTTTATACAAATCATTTGTTATTAGTTTTTATAAAATATTTGCAACTAAAAAATAGATAACATACAGTAATATATTGTCATACCATATAAATATAAAACTTCTATATTGACAAATATTTATATTTTTTGTCATTTAAAATAATAGAAAAAAATTTACCGACATACTAATATGTCACATCATCAATCAATAAAATTAATTATCAAAAATACATTAATTTAAATAATATTTTTGAATATAAATTAGCCACCCATCATAAAACCGCAATTCCAACTATATCCTAACTCCAAATTATATTTTGTTTAAATTATTTAATAATAATAATTGACCGAAAATATAAATTATTGTTAAAATTTAATAATTATATTATTTATATTATAGTCACATAATGTTGCAAAAATAATTAATATATAACTATTATTATTTAAATTTTGTGCAATTGATTTCAAGTTCAAGCTATATAAGAACGTCAATAATATTATGTTATATTAATGAAAAGATTTTTTTTCTAGTCTTCAAATATTATATGCAATAGAAAAAGGACAGTAGCGTTGGAAAATATTTAAATATTAGAAAAGTTAATAAATGAATTAGTTGTTCTCTATATATAATAACTATTTGGTAAAATGTAGAATCCCTTTAGTTCAAAATTTATTGATAATTTTTATAATTTAGAAAGAACGGCTATCGGTCAACGAAAAGTATACATATTTTTGCAATATTATATGGCTATAGCTATTTAACACTATCTGGGGAGTGTTATTCATATAAGTTAGAAATAGCAGGAAAATTTAATAAATTTTTTATTGATAGCATCTGTGATATTTATAATAGTATACCAGTTGTAGTTGATATAGTTGATAATAATTTAAATAGTGCATGTCAAAAATTTATTTTTAAAAGTATCAGTGTTGAAAACTTAAATGTTATTTTAAAAACTTTTAAAAACAAGTCTAATAAGGGAGATCTTATTACGACTAAAGTATTGAAAGACTATTTTCATAATATCGGATTTTTCTTTGTGAATATTATCAACGAGTCTATCTCAAAACGTGAAGTTCCTGATTTGTGGAAATTGTCAACTATCGTTCCAATAGCGAAGATAAGTGGTACATGTCTTTGTGAAGAGTTTCGTCCAATAAGTGTATTACCTGTCCCTGAAAAGCTGTTGGAACGTGTAGTGCAACAACAACTTCAAGAATATATCAACGAAAATGAGATATTAACAAACACACAATCTGGGTTCCGAGCAAAACATTCATGCGAAACTTCATTGAACTGCGTTATAGCTGCATGGAAGCATGAGATCCAACAGAATAAGTTTATTGTTGCAGTATTTTTGGATTTCAAAAGGGCTTTTGAGACAATTGACCGACAAAGATTGCTGATAAAATTAAAAAGTATTGGCATTGAAGGTATTGCATTAAAATGGTTCGAAAGTTACCTCTCAAACAGATACCAACAAACAAAGTTTAACGGTGTGACTTCGACAAGACAAAAAAGAGGTTTAGGTGTGCCACAAGGCTCTGTTTTGGGTACTATATTATTTATATTATACATAAAATAAATAAAATAAAATCTAGAGGATGCTATCAACAAAATCAACAACGACCTTTATATTATATCGATATGGTTATTGGTTAAAAGTAAATAAACTAAAATTAAATTTAAATAAAACTAGCTTTATGATAATTAGTACTAAAAAACAAGAAATAATAAATTACCGAGTCTATTTCTACTCGGTAATTTATTATTTCTTGTTGAAATTAAAAGAGTAAACTCATTAAAATATCTCGGTGTAATTTAAGATGGTAAACTGCGGGTCAGTGAACACATTAATATTATTGTTAAAAAATTGTCACAAAAAATAAACTTCATGTATAGAATCAGAGCATGTCCTAGCACCGAAAGTGCGTAGCACCGAATTGCCTAGCATGAGCATCGAATTTCCTTGCACCGAATTGCCTTGCACCGAAAGTGCCTAGCATCAAAAGTGCCTAGCACCGAAAGTCCCTAGCGTAAAAATTTGTTTTTCATGTATTTTTTAAAACTATAATTTACCCTTCTAAAAAATACATGAAAAAGACTATGATGTCATTTTCGACACTAGGCACTTTCGATGCTGGGCAATTCGATGCAAGGCAATTCGGTGCTAGGCAATCTCAGTGCAAGACAATTCGGTGCTGGGCATTTTCTGTGCTAGGCACTTTTGGTGCTATAACATGCACCCTTTAGAACGAAATACAGCGCATATATGTCGTATATACGTATACCAAAAAGTTTTCCTGTAGATTTGTATCTTGAAACGATAATAATAAATTTAAAGATGATAGGTACTGCATCTATTAATAAAATTTCTTTATTATTTATTAAATCAGCGACTAAAACAAAAGGAACACATTTTCTTTCTGTAACGATTTAAATATATCATTTATAATATAATTGCAGCTCGGATATATAAAAGAAAATGAAAAACAATTAAAAAACAAAAACCAAATGTATTCTTTGTTTTGAGAAAATTAAAATTTTTAATTAATGTTCGTATAAAATATATAATACCTATATGAATCGTTTATTTTAAATGTGACATAGTTAAGTCATATTTTATTATAATATAAAACCATATACCCATCAGAAGCAAACAATAAGATAATGTTTGTCCTTTCCTTTTTCATTTTCAGAAACATGCGGCGGCTAATTGTTAGCCGAGACTTAAACATTTTATTATCACAGCAATAGTTAATGAGTCAGTAATATTATTGCTTTTACTATTCAGTAAAAAATCCATATATAAATGGAGTTTGTATATGTAAATAGGACAAGCGTTTCGCTGTAATTTAGGTCAAAATGGCCAAATTACCGGGACCCATTTTTTGCGTTTTTTATGATCCGCTGATTCATAAAATCTAAAAGCAAGTGTCCGTTCGTCCGTATGTACCTACATACGTCCGTCCGAAAATTCCTAGGCACAAAAATGAATTGAACCAGTGGACGTATATTTGGCCAGAATTTGGACAGGATGAGTTTTTGGTGGTCCTATTGTTTGGGACCTACTATAGGTCAAAGCGTAGGGTGGCTTTCATATGATTTTTCTAAAAATCACCGAAAAAAACGAGCATATAGAGAAATGTTTTTACAAGTAAACGGATTTTCCCAAATTTTAATGTAGGGGTGAGTTTTTAGTGGTCTCATACTCTGGAATTGCATTTGGAGTCTCTAGGTCAAAGGTTAAAGGGGGCTCACATATGATTTTTTTTTGTAAAAATCTCCGAAAAATGTGAGAATATAGAGAAAGTTTTTGCACCAGTAGACAGATTTTCCCAAATTTTGTTAGGGGTTAATTTTTAGTGGTCCCATACTTTGGAATTACATATTTAGATTCCCTAGGTCAAAAGAGAAGAGGACTTCCCATGCGATTTTTTTCTTTTAAAAATCGCTGAAAAATATGAGCATATAGAGAAAATTTTAACGGATTTTAGTCAATTTTAGTGTGGGTGCGGGTTTTAAGTGCCCCGATATACTCTGGAATACTTTGGGTCTCTAGGATAAAAACATTTCCATCTGTTTTTTCTTTTCTTGTAAAAATAAAATATATATCGATGGTTAAGCAAGAATTTTGCCTATCATCCAAAATACAAATTGTTTAGAAGCACAAAAAAAAACTATTTTTTTTAAAAAGTACTTGCGATAGGCTAGACGATTTTCTAATTGTCAAAACATTTGTATATTGTTTTTTTCGGACTACGTTCAATCTATAGCCCATAAAAAAGCGACAAAACTGCATTCTCTACTCAAAATCCACCAAAATGGATGATAGATTTCTTGTTTAACCGTCGATATATGTTAAAGCCAAAACTTACCCAATTCTGCATAACATAATGCACCAACCATACTAAGTACACCAGATAAAACCCATACGATCAAGGCTTGGCCAATTGATCCCGAATACAAAAGTACTCCTTTTGGTGACACAAAAATACCAGCACCGATAATAACACCGACAATTATCGCCACACCATCCAACAGACCTAATTCTTTTTTTAACTTAACACCACTGTCACTGCTGGCCGACCCATCATCACCCGCATTATTGGCCACAACATCAGCTGATGCCGCCGTCGTCTTATCATCGAAAACATTTTTAGGTGTTAAATTATCGCCAGCCGTAACTCGTGCCATAATGGGAAAATTTTTGAAAAAAAAAAAAAAATTTAAGAAAAACAATAAAACTTAAATACAAATTTTCTTTTTATCACTTCATTCACTCAACGACAATATATCCGCGCGCGCTAATTGAGCAACATACAGAATTTTTCTATTTTCTATAAACATTCGACTACGTATACGAATATCAGCTCATAATTTGTTGCTGTATAGTTTTCTTCGCTTTATTTATGCGTCTTTGATTTGGCAGTCACGGCAAATTATTATCTCTTTTTATTGAAGCTGTGGTAAATAAATCATGAATAGGCACTTTTGTTTGTTGCGGATTTGCTTCATTAACTGAAAGTGGAAGAGAAGAAAAAAATATTTTATTTTTATATTATTTATTACACTAAATATAATATAAATAGAAATTTAAAATTTAGGAACACGACTAATCGGTCATTGAAAAGTTAATAGCTGACATTTGATGGAATGCCTATTTAATGGCACTCACTATATTGAGGGTGTTATTGCTGGTCCACTGATGAAGAGTTAGACTAGAAATATGGTGCAACTCTTGTCGGTATATTAGTAAAGACATCGTTTTTTAAAATGGTTCTGGCGAAAGCTAGAACCACGCAGACTCAGGCGAAAGCTGGAGCATATAATATTACAAAAGTTTTCACTTTTCGTTGACCGATTAGCCTGTTTCAAAATTTGACATTTTTTAACATTCACGGTCGAAAAAAAAAATTTGAATAAATAGGTAGATATATCGTTGAGGTTGCGGGTTCGAGACTCGGCAGGGTCAAAACATTTTCACAATTGGACTATCACCTTTCATATTAAACCATGCGGGTATCAGATAGATAAAAGGGTAAAATTGTCCCTATTCTCCCTTGCTTTGGAGTAAAGGACACGATGATGATGATATCGTTTTTTGTTTTAATAAATTTTATTTATTCATGCCCCAAAAGTCTAAACCTAAAGCATTTTAGTATATCTGAATATTTTTATCTTGTCCTAAAAAAAACGTCAAACTGGATCGCTTCAGGAGAATTTTTTAGGGAAAATAAGCCCCAACTTGTACTTCTATTTTTTACTATGAAAATAATTTATTGTCGTGTCTCTTCTATAGTACTTCTAATACAGTACATGTTTGGTTTTTTAAATTTATAGAAAAAAATCAATTTTGATTCATCTTATCTTATTAAATTAGTCAACAACCAAACGACACAGACAATTGCGCATCTTTGTGAGTACCGGGATTTGGCGTTCGTAACGATTTTATTATTTAAAAAAGGCGCAAAAAACTTCTAACGTATACTAAACAACATGTATAAAGTATAATAAATATATAATTGACCAGAGTGCATTGACGCGATTATTTTATGTACTTATAAAAACAAGTTCTTCAACCGTTTTTTTTGCGTAAATTCTCTTCATTTATATTTTGATAAAATCTTACAATGCGTAATGCCAGGTTTTCACGTCTTCTTTCCCAACCTAATCTTAATTCAAAATACAGCATTAGCTTATTGAATTAAAAACCTAAGGGTAGACTGAAACTAATAGAGTTTGTCAATCCTCACTATATTAAAACCATTCCAAGTCCAACAACAAATAGGTATACATTCTTTATAGTTGTTCTATTTTTAGTTCTTTATTTCTACCATTGTACGCTCAAGCTAGTTGTTTCGTATATCATTATGTATATTGTATAGATATATTTTCTTAAAGGGTTGTTTTAAGAATATAGGTAGAATGAACGTGTATACAATCTTATCTTCCTAATATTATGGTTTTTCTTAAGTACGTCCTACATTTTATAGTAAGTATTGCTGATTTTATAGTAAGTATTAACTTAATATTTTTACAAAAATCTTTCGCACAGACGCAGTGTTTCTTATTACTGTTCTTATTATTCTTGCCTAGATTTTGCGGAGGTCAAAATTCACCATAAATCGTTGCTAATTGTTAAATATAATTTTCGCACAGCACTAATAAAATCATTGTTATCGCGCGTGATTTTTCATGAAAAGTAATAAAATATTTTAATTAATTATAATGAACTTGAAACATATATATTTTGTTTATCAAAATGTATTTACACAAAATAATGTTAAATATACGTTATCCATATGTAGGAATAAATTTATATAAATCGTGTAAAAAAATGTATATGTATAAAACACGCGATTTTTCTATAGTAACAAATCGTCCAATGTGCAGACCATTACCCGGTGAAACTTATAACATATAAGCTATAAGATAGGAAGATCTTTCGTTTATTGTACAGTTTTCAGGGTACACAATTTGTACCAATTAATGAAGATCAGATTGAGACATATAATTGTATATTTTTAAAATTATTATCAAATTAATATTAATTATATATAAGTATATATTAATTGAAATATAGATGGAGACTCTTTAGTGCCATATTCTGCTAATTAACATAAACACTTATGATTCGCTTGCAAAGCTCTGGCAAACAATCTAAACATATTATATAGAAGAATCGAGTATCTCAGAAGTGTGGTGTTGTACATATAGTTGATATACAGAGTTAGTCCGATCGCTGATGAAGTTAATAGATAACCGAAACTAACTTGAACATCGCTGTTTAAGTTAAACATGGATCGGACTAAACAGTTTAACCCATATTTGTGAAATATGATTCACAATATATAAAGTTTAAAATAAATGACATAAATTATTATAATTATAATTATTATTATTATTATTATAATTATTACCCAGCAGTTATGAAATTAACATGTATAAATACAATATACATTTTAAAGTTCTTGAAGTTACATAGGTACTATATACGCCTCAGCTAAATATAAAAAAATTAAAATGAAAAATATTTTCCCAAATTCAAAACTAAAATAATTCTTAAATTTTGTTATTGAATTAGCACAAAAAAGATTCAATAATAAAATCATATTGTTGCGCGTAATATGACAATGACATAATATTATTGTATTGTTTGGTATACAAATCTTTGCGTATGGATTGCAACATTCTAATAATTTGTGTTTTGCGGTGACAATAGGCCAAAGATTAACAATTTTATGTACATTTAACAATAAATATACAATACAATTTTCTTTATAATGGATAATTTAATTGAAATAGTTAAAATAAGAATTGACCGGATAAAAATATTTAAATTGAATGAACAATTTTTGCACTCTTCTATATATACGCGCGTATTATAGGGCCAATGTGGGTAATTGTAAACGGGGGTAATAATATTGTAAACAACTTTTATATATTCCAAAATGTTTGACGTGTACATATCTATTGGTGAATTTAAAATGTACGCTTCTTTTTCTATACTTAGAAGCGTTTGACTGAAAACGAATTCCAAGACAAAAAAGCCTGTTTTATATTTAATACCGATGAGAGAGTGGTTTCCACAATGAATCGTACAAAAGAACTTAGCGAAAAAAATGATTATAAACGTTTATATTGTGTCACTTCACAGTACTACACTATAGTTCGAAAGGTTTCACTCGTTTCAGCCTTCTCACTATGTTTTCATTATCCAGAAGTTCATGTGTTTCTACGTTGACATGTTGATGAAGCCTTTGTTCATGGCTTTGGGCAAATTTTTGAATTTCACTAACGGCAAACTTTATTTTAAGATCCTCATGTAGCTTGTCATTTCGGATGTACCACGGTGCATCTACTATGCCCCGTAGCAATTTGTTTTGAAATCGTTGAATAATATTGATATCACTTTGTTTAGTACAACCCCAGAGTTGTATCCAAACGGGTTTCAGGACCTGTCTATATAGCAAAAGTTGGTTGAATATGGATAAAGAAGAATGTCTTCCCATTAGCCAGTACAGTTTCCTGTGTTTAGAGTAGGGTATTACTCGATTGTTAATGTATATTGATTTGTGTTCGACTTTTTAATTAGTAAAGTCGACATGTACTGATTTACTTTCGTTCAGCTTAATGGGCCATTTCAAAGTTGTACTTTCACTTTCGAATCCTCGTTACTGTCACCTACAGCCATTATCGGTGTGTCATCTGCAAATGTAGCTACAATATTGTTTTCTAGAGTAGGTAAATCACTGGTGTACAAGAGATAAAGGACCGGTCCAAGTACACTGCCTTGTGGAACACCCGCATTAATTTCTTTAAGTTGAGAATATTCGTTGTCTTGTTTGATTCTAAAGTATCGATCTGTTATGTAGGATTGCAGTATTTCAGTATACTGTCTAGGTAAAATAGATTTAAGTTTTTTGATTAAACCTTCATGCCAGACTTTATCAAAAGCCTGCGCCACATCAAGAAAGAATGTAGAGCAGACTTTTTTCTTCCAGCGCTTTTTCTATAATATTTTTTATCCGATGAACTTGGTCAATTGTAGAATGTTTTTTTCGGAAGCCAAATTGATGTTTGGAATAAAATTTCTTTGTTCAATAGCTGGCTTTTTATTAGCAGTTTTTATATTACTGGCAGCAATGATATTGGTCAATATGAAGCTGCTTCGTGTGGTGGTTTTCCCGGTTTAGGTATCATAATTAGTTCAGCTATTTTCCATAGTTTAGGTACATATTTTATTCTAAACGATGCATATATTAAGTTGGTTAGTTTAACGAATGCTTTTCTAAGGAGCTGCTTCAGGATCTGACCAGTTATTAGGTCGTAACCTGGGGCTTTGTTGGAATTTATCTCTATTCTGATTAACGTTTTTACTTCATTAGGTGTAATTAAAGTTATGTCCAGATTTTCTTGCTCTGATTCCAAAGTGTGTATGTTAGTTCATCGCCAGCATTAGGCTGAAATGTTTTTTCAAGATGTTGTGCAAAACAATCTGCTTTTTGAACATTGTTTCTGGCCCAAGTACCATCTTCATTTCTTATTGGCATGATTTGCATCTTTTTAATTTTTTCGTTACTTTAACAAATTAAGTCAGAATTAAATTACTTATTAGTTATATGTGACTAGAATGTAATGACATTATAAATATGATAAGTGTTTATAATTTATAAAAAAAAAAATTAAAATAATTTAATTTAAAAGAAATCATACAGCTTCTATGCACATAAAGCCTCCAACAAGCGAATTATAATAAAAATTGTCCATAAAACTTTTTAATAAATTGCCTTATAGGTTAGAAAAAATATGCACCTAAATCTAACAAAATAATAAGTTTATTTTTAGCCACATCAGTAAAAAGCTAAATTGATAAAAAAAAGCTTTAGAACTAAAACGCGATACAATTTATTTGAAATTAAGTAATTTTTTGTGATTTTTTGTGTGTAAAAAATTGTGAAAAAAATTAAGATAATATAAAAAAATGGTGAAAAAATCATTGAAATAATTCAATTATTATTATTTTTTTTTAGAAAATAATTATAAATAAATTATTATGGGCGCATATTTTTATAGTAAATAATTTATAATATTGAAGTGTACCTTTTAATTATTTCTCGCATTATTACAAATCATAAAGCATAATATATACGAACATATATGGAAAAAATCATAACTATACTATTTGTTTAGTGATGGGGAATAAGAACATTGATCTGTCTAAAAATTGTTAACTAATTTGAAGGGTGATGAAATATAATATTTTATTTCTTAAGAAACAATAAAAAAGAAACAAACACATATTGGTTATATTTAGCTTTTTATGTGCACGCGCGTAATACATTCATTAAAATTTAACATATAAAATAAAACACTGCGGTAACCTTAATTTTGGAGAATAAAAATTTCAATTATTTATTAATTGTTAAAATACACATCGTATAAAATATGCTGTGAGAATTTAATAATATTTTAATATACATATATGAATAAATTACAGATTGCGTATATATGTTCAATATCTCAGATGCAAATTTTGGTTATAAATTTACAACTTGCAAAAAAAAAAAGGATAAAGCTTTCCACGTGTTGAGGAAGAAATTATCTGAAATAGACAATAAATTTACAGATTTATGAAAAAAATGTGATAAATTTTATAAATTGGCAAATTAAACTAAAATGTTGCTGAGATATAGCAACCAAAGTCCAATATAGTCAGCATGGAGCATTGGTTAGCGTCACGGCTTTGTGTTCATGAGGTGTGTGGGTTTAAGGCTCCGTATAGGACAAACAATTTTTACAACTGAGCCTTTCATTCGCAGGTGTTTTTCTAAAAAATAAAAAGCGAGTGGTTCATAAGTCACCAAAAGCCGTTAGTCTATTAATATAATACCAGCTCACTGATTACAAAAAATATGATCAGTGCAAGTTGCTGACAACACTCTACTTTTGATCAATGAAAAAAGGGTTAAAATATTCTTTGCTTTATGGAGTAAAGGACACGATGATGTATAAATTGACAAAATAAACAAATAATAAGTCAGTCCTTTTTATATAACTATTTGTATACATTTTAGCAATTGTCGCCTAATTATTTTAACAGATTAAGCTTTTAGCTCAAGACTAAAGACTACCTAGTATCTTTGTTTTGGCTACTTGTAGCGTAATTAAAAAAATTCAAGGGGCATATTTTTGCACTATAAGTGTATTTCCTTATATATTTTGTTTTTGTTCTACGATGATACTAGGTATATGGTTTTCATTGACAACCATCTTCGGTCATAAATGAAGCGGATTTTTACATTTTATATGAGGAACTCTGTCATATATTGCAATGATCAAAAACTCAAAAATAAATGTAAGTGTAGAATTACGTGCACACTTAAGCTATACCAAATATCTTCATAGATAAGCAAATAATTTTTTTCCCACGAAAAGAGATCAAATAATTTTGTTTTAATTTTTTATCCAATCTCAAACGGGTATGCAAAGATTGAAATCAATATTTAATTTAATTATTAATTAATTAATTTAATTGCAAAAACAAAATAAAATAATTTGCTGTACTAAATAATAACAAGGTCACTTCCATATAAAATACCCTCATCATTAAAAATATTCAAAAATTGTCCTATAATAATAATTTTGGCAGCAAGAAAAAACATCAACTGCTGAACAATTATATCTGTGCAATCAATTTAATAACACACGTCTTTCTTATACTTAATAAATTCATCGAAGGTGTTCATAATTTTCCTGTATACATTTTTGATTTATTATAAATAATAATATTTTTTTATCTCATGTAATAACATATTTTTGGACACGCAAAGCTTCGCAAAATTATTTAATAAATTATATAGGTACGTATAGTAGTGACGAATGTTCATTATATGGCATTAATATCATGATTCCGTAGCCGTAAAATAGATAATGAATTTATTAAAATAATTTCTTGCATACTTAAAACTTAGAAGTACGCACAAACAAGCATCAGATTTAACTTTTAATCCAAATTTGTTCAGCTTATTTAAATAAAAAACAGTCTATCGTCTGCTTAAATCATTTATTGACGTTTCGTCTAATATATAGACCTTATCAGAAAACATAAACTATTTTTTCGGTTGATAAAATGATATAAACCAAAACATTACATCACATTTAACGTTGTTTTCTCAAATAAAAATATTGACTTCTCAAACTCATTATATGTAGCAGAGACACACTATGGCAATATTATTCAAACCAATTTACTGTGTGATGTTGTATTTATTTGCTTTTAACCTTTTAAGCCTCTTTCTTTTCTCACATTATTTTTCTCACCTCTATAGGTATGGCGTGAGATGAGTGCAGTATTTATCGTTTGAAACTACAAATTTAAATCAGCTTCCTTACAGATAATTTTCATGTTTCGTGTCTGGTACGCAGGTATATTCGCGATAAAATAAAACTTGCCAAAATAAATTAACAAAAAAAACAGAACATAAAATCAATTCTCAATCACCGCGAAAAATATCCTATTTAATTTGTAGCAGCTGATGTATGTACATGTATAAAAACAAGTACACATACAGGTTCATATACTTGCAATAATATATTATAATGTATAATTGATGCCGTATAAAGATATAATTAATTTAAAATAATAATTTTTTCTTAAATAATTTAATAATAATATATAATGTAATAAATGTAACCACCGCGCGCACAATAAATATTTTCATGGCCACTGTAATAGCACAAAATATTTACAAACAATTATTACAAGATCAAAAAAGGAAAGTGGTTTTTGATGAACCTGTGCATATTTATTATTAAAAAGAGTCTTACTATCTTACACATTATATTACATATGTACATTATTTTGAATACATTATAATTATTATTAATAAACGTACGCAATTTATTAATATTTTTTTCCATTTATAAATATGAATTTTTGATAAATTAAACATATTCAAAATTTTAATTATTCATCATAATTGTTTATTAGATTTATTACAGTTTATGTTGAATAATTTAAAAAAATTCCTTTCCTTAGGGTAATTATTTAATTAATTACAAAAAAAAACTCCAAAACTACAATAATTCAAAAAGGCCTAGTACATATAATGGATATACTTCTAGCCTACTATAAACAATCCTTTTTATGGCCATATCTGTAACATAATTAAAACATTTTAAGAAACATATATTGTTGTGCTCAGTATCTTTTCTTAAATTTGATTTTATTCTTTGAAGTAATCTGCAGATCGGTTATATATGCAATTATATCAAATTTGGAGTACCGCAAGGATCAATATTTCATCCACTTGTTTCAATAATTGCTCTATACCAAGTATTCTACTGTTTATTATTTTAAAAAATAAAATGTTAATATTTTCTTTAAATTTCAAAAATTTATTTTTATAATAATAACCTTCAATTTGTCCAAAATAAACAATGTATCTAGTATTTCATAAAAGAAAAACTTGACAAAAATGCGTTCTATAAATGTATAACAAAAAAAAGCTCTATACAATATTCAATTCTAACAAATCGCTATCCAATATAGGCTAATAATATTCGATTTATATAAAATTGACTATAATTTTATTTGAAAAAATGAACAATATTAATTATGATTAATTTAATTATATATAAATATTAGAGATCAAAACCACCCACATGTCATTCAAACCAACTCAAAACCAATAATTTTTTATGGTTAAAATAATATTTTTCTTCTTGATATAAATTACCGCAATATTAAATTTTTTTTCTGCGGCAAACCTTGGCGCCAAACTTTAAAAAAACATTATATAATTGTGATTGCATACAATTTTTTTTTTAATAATTGTATTTTTTTAAACTTATTGAATTTTATGGATTTTATAATAAATCACAAATTGAAGTCAAACTGGATTTTTTTTCTGCGTATTAATAATTATATATAGAGAAGTCGCTCAATTGACCATTATATAGGTTAATTTAAAGTCAAACAAGAATTAAATTCAATTAACAAATATAAATATAATTCTAAATATTTTAAATAGTTGAAAGATCTAGCCCACTTTCAAAAAAAAAATGTGAGGTCCACTTTGCGATGTATATCCTGGACAAGTTTTTTTCTTTCTTAATATTAATATGTCGTTGTTTAGAATTAAATTAAAAATAATCCAAATCGACAATATATTATGATTAGTTAAAACATTGAAAGTACATTTTGTGTATAAATATATTAGATTGAAAATTTATAAAAATAAAAATCCAATTCAACTAATGTGTTTGCGTATAATAATACATGAAATACATTGTATATTTATCAATTGTTAAAAATCCATCAATCATTTTGTATTTATTAGCTATATGGTATATTTTGTATAGATTAATATAACACATACATAATATACAGCAAATATTAAATATTACCAGTATTATATAATAAACAATATTTATACAATATCTTCCTACATGATATCCATTAAATTAACTCTATAAGCAGATAATATGTTGTGTATTTTAGTATATTTATATTATAGAAGCTATAAAAGCTTATAATATGTTCGCATAAAGCGCATACAATTACTATGTGTGTAGTTTATTAGCAATTTTTAGGATGTAAAAATATTATTTACGTAGAAAAGCATACAGCAAATATTTGTTTCATTTTGCAGAAAAAAACTATTCCGCGTAAATTATCAAAATTAATATAAACAACATTTCACACTACCTATATATATTATATTGTATCTATAATTATATTAAATAATTTAAAATTATATCAATACATGTTTGGTAATAATAATTTAAAAAAACTAATCATCTTTACCTCTACAAAAAATAATTCAATTTTTTAGCAACTGACAACATACAAATACGGGAAGGATCCAACTCCACGTCTGATCACTCGACAATTTTAATGACTATAGGTGATACTACAATTTACAATGATAAACAAACAAAACTTTCGAATAAATATACCGATTGCAGGGAACATTTTAAATACGATCTCCACAATAGCATCAATTTCAAAACATCCCACAGAAGACGCATTAAATCAGGCGGTGGAAGAACTTACCAAGAATAAATAAAGAAAAGAGCAAATGCTATCCAATGGAAATAAAGCTTCTTGTAACTTAAAAGAGATCCTACCATTAAAAATAAATTAAACAAGCTAACTCATCGAATACGTAGATTAATATTAGAACTTAAAAATAGCTCTATAAATTCATTTTTAGAATCGCTTACCCTTATAAGATACGGAATACTCCTTTTGGAAAGCAACTAAATATTTAAAAAGACCAGTTATGCACGTACCACCCATCAAAACAAGCAATGCGGTGAAATGGCAAAAATCAAAGAGCAGAAAGATTCGCGGAACAACTTGAGCAAACCTTTCAACCAAATCATGCCACATGCAACTTGCGTTTTAAGTTAGATGACAATAATACAAAAATTTCGAAACAAAAAATTCCATTAACTAACTTAAAGGAAGTTACGGAAGAAATAAAAAAATTTGCTGTAAAAAAGCACCAGAGTATGACTTAATAACCGGAGCGATACTACGCAAATTGCCAACGTACGAAGTACGCACGTGCATTGACTTAGCTCCGCATAAAGAGAATGTTTTTAGCCTTTAGAACAATCATAAAAACTCCAAAAACACTTTAGAATTACTCATAAACATATTCTTAATTAAAATAAAATGAAGAATAATATGTTTACATTTACTTAAAAACACAATAATAAAGAAATATTGTACTGTAAAAAAATATTATTCATATTTTTCTTCTTCTTCTTTTACGAATATTAAACAGTGTTGCACTAAGGTCAGTGTTGTCATTATAATTAATGTCCAATTTTTTTTGTAACGAAATTTATCTGAGAATTGAAAAGACATGGTCCCGGCAATTTAGCAATTTTGACCAAATTAAGGCTTGTACTATTTACATACATTATCCATATATCATAATATGGATTTTTTGTATGTATGGTAAAAACATTAAATCTATAAGATCTTTCTGATGAGATCATAACTCTATATATTTTGTCCGCATTATGTTTTAACAAAATATGTATCACATTCGGTTTCTTAGTTTTCTATATATATTTTATCTAATCCAAAAAATTTGCTAAAAGGTATAGGTATATAAATATTTTATATAATTCAATCGTTTTTTTGTTGTTTCAACAAACTAATATATACAAGAACTATAATAAATAAAATATTATAATAAATTCATTTGTCTTATACAAAAATTTCTTTCGCACTTTATTACAACATTTTTTTCGTCAAGAAAATTATATATGGAAATCATATTTAAAGAAAACAAATAAAGAAACACTTTCGCATTGTTTGTAAAATGAAATTATTATATGTTGAATTTTAAAATATTATAATATTTAAACATGTAAACAAGTTGGTTCCGTGTGTATAATATAAAAACGTTTAAATTATATCAATTTAATGTATAGAAAAAAATATAAATTAATTTCGATAAAAACTTGTACTATTAAATGGTTAACATATAAATTATTTTCAACTGTTTGTAAAAATTTACTTATATAATATTGAACTATACACATTACACAATTTTTACTCAAAATAAATAAAAAATGCAGAGCTGACCTGGTCAAGGAAAGTATACCAATATGGCGAACTTTCTATATATACCAAATATCTTATATCTTGATTTCATTGTAGAGGCAAAATTCTGTTTGAGAATATGGCCGACAATATTTT
>JANSTW010103334.1:0-17899 GCA_027564275.1 Diadocidia ferruginosa | reverse complement strand
AAACATTTAGTTTTTGACTTATATTCGACAATTAAAAAATAATGAAATTTCTGTTAAAACCACACGATAAATTAAAGTGTAAAATCTAATTTTTTTTGTATTGTAGCGTTCATTATTGACCTTTAAAGAAGTTAAAATATTCAATTCTTATCTTTATTATTCGGTATTAGACTTACTTTGTTTTGACACGATCTTCTTGACTAGTTTTTTTTTATCTACTTTTTTACAGTTTATAAAGTTTAATTAAATTTGATTTAAAAGGTCAATTTAACTCGTTTATAAACATTAAATGAAAAAATTTGTCAAAGAAATACGTTATAAAATTCTTTAACAAAATTTCTTAGCTAACTGTAGTTTTGGAATTAATTAACTTAACATTTTAGTCGAAAAGTTTATTCTTATTTCTATAAAAAATGATATTTGTTGTTTCTTATAAATAGTTTAAGACTGAGCCATAAGACATTTTCTATACTTAATATATGTATATATAACCTAAAAATAATATAAATAATTTCTTTATTTTTTAATAGTGTTTAAGAAAAGTAAAAAATTAATTATTTTTTTATAAAATATTTTTTAACTTTTTTTTTATTTTAGTATACATTTTTTTTGGTTGTTTTTCTTCTCTGTCAAAAGTACGTTTTTTTTTTAAATTTGTTTTTTAAAAAAATTTTGACTTTGGTTAACACCTAAAATTGTTTACATTTCTATGAGTGTTTTTTAAACAGAAAATATCTGAATCTTTAAGAATTAACGTTTCCTTATTTTTTAGCTTAAGCCTATAAACATTAAAATTTTAGCTTTAAGTTGTAATTGTAATTATAAAACTGTTTTACAAGTATTTTTTTGTTCTCTAACAAATAAAAATAACAAAAATTTGTTCATAAAAATGATTATATTTTACAAAATAGTATAAA
Source organism: Diadocidia ferruginosa (assembly GCA_027564275.1). Lineage (NCBI taxonomy): Eukaryota > Metazoa > Arthropoda > Insecta > Diptera > Diadocidiidae > Diadocidia > Diadocidia ferruginosa. The sequence continues at coordinate 16,982 of JANSTW010103334.1, read as the reverse complement.
GTTTTTTTTGGCAAATTTTGTATAATTAATTAAAAAAAAAGAACTTTTAAAATTTTCAACACGTAAAAGCTAATAAAAAAAAGTGAAGAAAAGGTAAAAAAATAGAACTTTCTTCAAATTTTGTACATTTTATTTGCACTTCTGTTTTAATTTTTCATCTCATATTTTAATTATATAAAAAAACATTTTTCGGATCAAGTCTGACTAATAATTTGCAAACACATAAAATATTTTTGCAAAGGAAAATTTATAAATTATAATTGAAGTAAACTTATAAATTGTAATTGAAGTAGTTATTATAATTTAACTTATTTTGAAATTTTATACTATAAAATTTTCAAATATAAAAATATTCAGTTAAAAAGTTTTTAATGGTTTACTTTAATTATTTTTAATAAATTAAATTTAAAAGTTAGCAATTTCTTGTAAGAAGATTAGCAAGTTTTATTTCTATACTATATTCATTTCTTATTTTTAATGTAAATTTTTTACAATTTCCAAAATTGTTTGGTGTTATACTATGAGTTAAAACATTTTAAACTGTGTTTAAAACTATTAAAAAATTTTATTATTACTATGATTATGGCTGAGTTAATTGTAGTCAAGGGCATTCTTTTTCTAGATGGGTAAAAAAAGAGGACTAAATAAAAAAGTTGAAATTGTTTGTTGTCTTTAATGTTTGAGGAACAAATTTGACGGGGATTTTTAATCTCTTAACATTTCTACAAGACATTTCTGTGTTTTAAATATTTAATTTGAAAAGTTCGTTTAAAAAGTGTTTTTTGCTTTTATGTATTTAATTTGCGAAAGATACGCTGAATTAACCAAGTATTCCATTTTTGACATTAACGATTTTGGATTTAATTAAATGTGTTTAAATGTAAGACACAAACATGATTTATAGTAAATATATATTTTTGAATAAAGTAATAGACTTTTTATAACCTTTTTTAAATCAAAATTTTTTGCTTATTTTGAAAGAACATAAAAGTTTTGTAATTTTTTTTTAACTTTTCTGCGTTTAGAAATTGGTATAGTCAGATAAGAAAGTAGCTTAACTAAATGTTATTTATACTAGTTAAAAAGCTTAAAATTATCGATATTTCAAATTTATATATTAAAACTTTTTTACATTTAATAATTTTTTTTTTAGATATTTATAACTTTATTTGAATTTTATTAAACTTAAATTGTAGTTTGTAATCAAAATGGTAATAAAAAATAAACGATGGAATTCTCTAATATTTTTAATTTATTTTATAACTACAATTTTGCAAAATTTTATTGTGCTACAATTTGTTCAGGTAATTTTTTTTTCCACCTTTGAATTTATATTTTCTTGGATTTGTATTTTCTATACATAGTATAAACTTTTGGAGATGCGTTTGATCTTTTGTCTTGATTTTGAAAGTACGATCAAAACTATTTAAATTTGTTTATATATTAGTTTTTCATATTGGATTTTATTTTTCGTCAAGTATATGAAACACAGTTTCTATTAAGTTTCTGGCTATGAGTATAAAGATGCCACAAAACATCGACTTTAGGAGTCTATGAATCTAATATTATAGGCCAACCTAAAAGCAACTGATTTTGGAGACTGATATCACCCATTATTAAATTTATTTTTGTGCAACATAAATGGAGACTATGTTCTCTGTTTTTATATTTTTTTGTAGCCACCGTTACATTATACTGTTATAATGAAAAAGCCACAAAATTTTTGGACTACCCTAATACTTTCTTTTTTTTATGTATGTCTTAATTACTACATAGTAGTATTGAAAAAGAATAATTAATAACATAGTAAATCCAGTAGTCATTATTTATAAATTATTTTTTATACTATTGTATAAAACTATAGATAGATAATCATTTATTCGATTATAATCTTAATAAGGTTTATACTATAAAAAGTCAAGATTTAAATATGTATACTTGAAATACTTCCGATTTATTTAAATTTATTAATTAATTAAAATAAAGAAAATAAAAGTTAAATAACATTGAAAAATTAATAAATTTATGTTTTACTTAGGCTTAAACACCATAAAAATAAAGTAAATTGAAAAATTTGAAGGTAGTATAAATAACAATTCATATATAACAATAGAATTATTTTTTACATTTAATTTTCAAATGTTAAGTGTATTAATTATGATTTATAGCCATTCATGAGTCTTCAAAAAATATTAATAATATTTAATAATTAATTACTTTAATTTAAACTTTTTTAGAATAAATATTTTGTTAATGGACAAGGTGATAATACGGCGGAAAATGCTGAAGTTCGTCAATTGCTTGACGAAATACGACTTGCTTCTATTCAAAAACTTGGCACTTTTTCGGACGAAGTAATTTTTTTTTTTTAATTTGTTTACACGCAACAAATAATTTTTTTTTTTATTTTAAAGGTAACGAAAATTAAATAATAATATATTAAAGCTTTATTTTAGTATTGTGTTGAACTTTTATAGGAAATAAAAAGTTTCATAACCAAAGACAAAGGAGTAGAGCAACATATTCTTATTGAAGATGGCACAGAAATGGCTGCTAATCATTTATTTGCAGATACTCTTTTTGAAAATGATATTGTGCTTACCGTTTCTCAAGCAAAAAATATTCTTGCTGAAATAAGGAATGATAGTAGGAGTTTTGATTATTTTGTAATTATATTGGTCCTAAAGCAAATGTTTTAACATTTTGTATGCAAAAATTAAAGAAAATATTGTTTATAAATTTAATGTTGTTGGTAATCTTTTTTATTATGAAAAACAAAGATTTGAGGTTTTATCTCTCATTTACTTCTTATAAGTAATTTTATAAAAGTGTTATATAAAGTATTTTTAGCAAAAAGACCAAAGCGTCAAGCTATTTACTTTACGAACTTTTTATGGAAACCATATGTTCCTTTCTCCCTTACATTTACAGATGGTATTTTTTTACATTCTTTGAGGAAATGGTTAAGCTTATTGCCGTATTACTAGATTAAGCGTATAAGGAAAGCTGCAACTATAAATTTATTTTGTTCTAATCTTAGTAAAATAAATTGTATGATATTTTTGAAAATTAAGTATTAATAATTTTTTTTAATTTTAATATTTCAAAAATGTTTAATTTTATAATCTAAAAATGTATTAGCAAATTGGCAAGCTCTCATTCATGCTGCACATCGAAATATCCAAAATGAAACGTGTATTCGCTTTGTTAATAAAATATCTACAAATGTTGATTATTTGGAGTATATTAGAGGTTCGGGTTGCTGGTCTAATGTAGGACGAAATGGGGGACGACAATCGATTTCCATTGGTTATGGATGTGATTCAGTAATTTATTAACAGTTTTCTGGTTTATAGTAACTTTTATTTTGTCAACACATATAAAACCAAATTTTTGATAAAATTTTACAATGAAAGCTTTTAATAGTCAATTTAGTAGTTATTGGATTTAGGTAGGGATTATTGTTCATGAAACGCTACATGCACTTGGCTTATGGCACGAACAATCACGGTCAGACCGCGATAATTTTATTACTATTAGGCGGGCAAACATTTATCCAGTAAGCACTTTAAAAAATTTTAATTGTTGGAAAATGTTTAAGTATGTATTTGTTTAAGCTTACATTAACCTTGTTTTGACATTTTAAAATCTTATTTATTTTATTACTTTTTTGATGTTTTAAAAGGTAAAATAACTTTAAGGTAATAAAAGGAAAAAATTTTAGGGAACGCTAAATAATTTTGAAAAGCGTTCTATTGCCAATACCGTAAATTTAAATCAACCATACGATTTGGGCAGTGTAATGCATTACGCTTCTAAATCGTTTGCCATTAATTATAATTCGTAATACTTTTATTATGCTACATACATATTTAATTTAAAAAATTTAATTTTCTGCAAATTTTACTTCAAAAAGTTTAGGTATACTCTTACAACAAATGAAGCGGTGTACCAACAAACAATTGGTCAGCGCATAGGGATTTCCTTTAAAGATGCAAAAATGATTAATACTCTTTACTGTCAGGGTAATTTTTGTCTTATTTTTAATATTAACAAAAAAAAATTATTATTACTTTTCATGCTCAGTTAATTTATTTAAGATATTATTAAACTTAAAACAATGTGTAAAATTTAGGTTATTACTTACAGGAAAATAATACGTTTTTTGATTAGATTCGACACCTTGAAAAAGCTTTATTATAAACAATTAATATATATATATTTTGATGTCCAACAAAAATGGACATCAAAATGTTATTTAAATTAAAGATTGATTTATAATAACACTAATCATAACAAGTACAAAATAAATGTGCATACATGAAAGTTTTTTACGCATTACAATTTTGTTAATAGTTTGTTATTTGATAATAAATTTGCACTTATGATTTAAATAAGATATTACTTTGCTTTGTTTATTTATAGGTATTTGCAAAACAAAACTTCCGTGTTATTACGGCGGTTACGTTGATCCCAATAATTGTGGACAGTGCAAATGTCCTGAAGGCTATGGTGGATTATACTGTGAAAGAGTTGCGAAAAGTAGTAAGTTAAAAAATTATTTATTTTTATAATCAAATATAAACTGTTATACATAAACTTTCTCAAAAATTAAAAAACAGAAGAAAATTAATTTAATTTTTTAATCTTACTACTTGAAACCGTAACAAAATTATGATGCATTTTGAAGTTTAATTTCGTAAGCCTTACTAATTTTTTAAATTTAAAAATTATTATTTGATAAAAAAAAATATGGTCTAAAATTTTTAATTATGTTTAGCGCTTAATTATAATTTTTACCAAATGTCGAACCTTGTTTTTCATAATTTATTGCATGGGACAAAAACATTTTTTTTAATTTGTAAATGAGTGGGCGAAAAATGTTATCCCACAAGACATTTTTTTAATATTTTGAATAAATTTTATTAAAATTAATAATTTTATACATGATTTTCAGTTGATTTATAAAACATTTTTAAGAAATTTCTTGTAATTTCAATTATTTTTCTAGAAATTTCTATTAAAAAATAAAATATATATAAAGCATAAATTTTAAACATTTATCATTTTTAAAACACTATTATCAATGAAAGAAAATAGTTTAAACTTAAGCTTTGAGCAATTGTTATTAAGCAGTGACACGGAGGAAAATTTATCACCAGATGATGTTAAAATATACAATCTTGTTCAACACCAAACTGATTCAGATTCGAACGATGATGATTTTGATGTTGATGAAATTAATGATGAGGATTATAACATTGATCAAATTAATAATGATGATTGGTCTGAAATGTTATTTTAAACCATAACTGGGATTTTGCAGATTGTAATTGTGGTGTTAGAATTGTATTTTCTTATACAACAGCGGAAGAATGTTATGATTTGTTTATGAGTAACATTTGGCATTTATTAGTTGAAGAAACTAATCGATATGGTCAACAGAAAAATACAAATTTGGCTGATATAAGTGAAATTAAAAAATTTATTTGTATTTGTTTAAAAATGGGACTTGTTCATTTACCATCCTTGAGAGATTATCGGTCAACTAGCGGTGAGTTAACTGATTCGCCCGTTGCGGCAAGATATTTTACTAGAGATAGATATAATCACTGCTGCATCATCTTCACAACAATGAAAATATTGAAAAATCAATAAAGTTTTACCTTTGATTGAAAATTTTAACAATGCGTGCAAAAACGCTTATCGACCTGGACAATATGTTTGCATAAATGAATCGATGGTGCCATTTCATGGGCATATTTTTTTTAGACAATATAATCCCCATAAACGTTATAAATATGGTATCAAATTATTTAAATTATATTCAAAAGAAGGATTTACAAATAAATTAGAAGTTTATGTTGGTAAAGATACTTCAAGAATTAGTAGCGTTGCTGAATCGGTTGTTATGAAATTGATGGAGAATTTTTTGTATCAAGTCCGCTCCTTATATATTGACAATTGGTACACTAGTATTCCTTTAGCAGAAAAATTATTAGATAAAAGAACTGATACTGTTGGCACAATTAGAAAAAATCGAAAAAATATTCCAAAAGCAGTTGTTTGAAAGAAATTATGTAGAGGATCCGTATATTCGCAACAAAGTAAAAATAGAATAATGGTTTTAAAATGGAAAGACAAGCGTGATATTTTTATGTTATCAACTTGCCACGACAATTCAGTGATTGGTAGCAAATCTGCTGTTGTAGAGGCTTATAATTAAGCAAAATTATTTGTCGATACAAGTGATCAGATGGCTGCTTACCATCCTTTTGTACGTAAAGCAACTAAGTGGTACAACAGATTCTTATTTCACATTGTTACGCAAACTTGTATGGTTAATGCTTGGCGATTATATTGTGCCAATTATAACAATATTAAGTTTACTGATTTTGTTATTGCATATTCTACGTGCAGTTCCAATTTCAAGACATCAAATTGAAATTGCTGGTCCGTCAAAAACGAATTCTAAAAGATGTGATTTATGGAGTTGATTATGCTAAATCAAAAACTAAAAAGACCAACAAAAGATGCAACTCATTTTTGTATTTCTTGTTTTTCTAATTTCCATAAGCGTTGTAGTGGAAATTACCAAAAATTGTTAACATTTTGTTAAATTTATAAAATTATTGAAATTTAAGCAACAATACACTAAAAAAGTATAAAAAAACCATAAACTTTAATTTAAAAAAATAGAGTTTACATGAACCGACTGTGGTTACAAGTATATAATTATTGATTTTACTGATTCAATTTATAAAAATTATAAAAAAATACCGTCCTTGAATGATATTTGCCATAAATTCCAGTGGGCGAAAAATTGACCACCTCGTCGTCAATGTGTTAATATTAACACATAAACGACAATAAATAAGACCGTTAATTCTCAAAATGCATTTATAAAAAAATATTTTAGGAAATGCGTTATGTAACGGCGGTGAATTTACGGCTTCGGTGTATGCAGCAACATTAAGAAGCCCAAAAATTCAAAGTGCAACACAAATATTAAAATGTTACTATAGAATAAAGGTTAGAAATTTTTATAATTTAAAAAAATACATAAACTGTTTTTTCAAATTTGTTTTATTTATATTTAAATTTTATTATTTATTTTTTAGGCTAGGCCAAACGAAAGAATAATAATTAAAGTTCTTAGAGCAAACTTTTATTGCAAGAATACTTGCGACAATTATGTTGAAATAAAATATCATAATAATAAAATTTCGACAGGTAATTATGCTCAAATTATTATAAACCTGACAGTTTTAAAGCCTAAAAATTATTTAGGAGCTAGAATTTGCTGTAATTCCGCTGTAATGGAAATTATATCAGAAGGATCTGAAGTAATTGTAATATTTCGTGGACCAGATACTGGACTTGGATCTAGCGGATTTGAACTTACATATAGAACTGGTAAATGGCTTAATAAGATCATTTATAATGAATTAGATCATGTTTCGGGAACAGGCATAGGTGCGTTTTTTTTGAAATATAGTGAAAAACAGACTGAAACTATAACACCGTCTTATAAGTAATTTTTTTTTAAAATATGTCTAACAAAAAAAACGCTCTTTTAAATAAAAAAAATTGTTAACGATACTTCTTAAATAATTTTAACCAAGACATGTGATGATGATGACGTAAACTTAACTTATATTTAATTAATAAATGTAGATGTAAATTTATTGAAAAAAACATTTTTTAGAGAATTCAACGACACCTTTTGTAACAAGTGTGAGTTTTTAGAAATATTACAGTAAAAATTTTTCATGATTTGTAAAAATTACGTAATTTTTTTAGCTAGTTTTTCTTTAATAATTAATTATTTTTTTTTTACATAAAACATTTTATTTTAATTTAGGGTTTAACCATGTCTACAACTTCAAATTCATTAATTAACTCATCTGGAATATGGAGTTCATGGGCAGGTAATTTTTTTTTAATTTATACGCTTTATCTTTTTCATATACAATTTAATAACTTTGATTACAAAGCCTAAAAACATTTGAAATTTTTTTTGGAATAGCAATAAGGACTGGAAACAATACTTTTTAGAGAAATATAAGTTCTGAATTGCTTTATTAATTTTTTTTAATCAAAAGTTTAACAACTGTAGTTTAGACTGGAGTGAGTGCTCGGCATCATGTGGTGGCTGTGGTTATAAAAAGCGGGTACGTGCTTGTTATGGTGGAAATAAAGTTTGTCCGTAAGTGCTATTATATTATATGCTTGTTATAATTTAATAATCGAAGAATAATGATTTATTTAAAAGAAGACTATATTAAAGTTAGAGCTCAAAGTAAAAACTAAAAATATTTTTTAAATTATATATTACATTGTAGATGTCTTTTTAAAGGCATTTAATTTTTTGATAAATTTTAATGTAGCAATTTTTAATGCAAAATATGAATAATAGAAGTATTTTAAAATACTTGCACCTTTTTAACTTTTGACATTAATATATTTATTTAGTGGCTCAAATTTTGAAACTCAACCTTGTAACACTCAAGCCTGCCCTATTCCAGGGGCAAGCCGATGTAGAGCTCGAATTCAAATGCCATGTGATTTATTAAGAAAGCTTGATTTTGGTACAATTATTAATGATAACGTTAAAGGTAAATGATTTTAACAGAAAATAATAAAGTAATATTTTTTTTTACTTTAAATTTAAATTTTTTACTTTACCTTTTTTTTACTTTTACTTTACTTTAAAACATCTATGTATACTTTTAGATAGTCCTATGCTGAAGGAAGTGAAAACAAAAAGGCCTAAAAGATATGCTGAAAGCAATGAAAATATTATTCAAAACTTTATAATCAACACTCCAATTTATGAATCTGAGCATTACAACAATATTACTGAACACTTGCTTGACACGTCAAATAATATGAAAATTCTGCGTATTGCCAAATTACAAATGTTGAAGTCTCGGCGAAAAAGATTTGTAGACGGAAAAAAATTACTTGACTCAGATAAATATTGTTTTAAGTAAACTTTTTATAAATTGATTTTACAAAAAAAATGATCTTATTATTCAAAATTTGTTTAGGTATTTTACGTTCAATTGTCCAGCTCCTTTGATAACAATTAGTATTGACTTTAAATCACCTAGTCCGTCTTTCGACGACCGTTCTTGTTGTCCTGGATATCAAAAAGGCGGCTCCTCTCAGTGCGTTAAAAAGTCAAAACTTTAAATCTAGATTCATAATAAAATAATCACTTTCTAACTCCAAGGAAACAGGTTTCTACTTTTTTTTTCCTAATTTGTATCTCATTGTTAAGCAGTTCTTTCATTATTTGTTATAATAGCAGCAATTATTTGAATTTGATCTTTCTTAGGTTTTACGGTGCTAAAATTGTAGTTTAAAATATTTTCGTTATTTATCAGGCTGAATCAAACTAATAATTGATTTAGCATCGACATTTAACATTAATAAAGCTTTAAAAAATTGACTAAAATTAACATAACAACATAAATGCGTCAAAAAAAAAAATATTTATAATTATTATAATTAAAATAGATATCATTTCCTCAAAAATAACCACATATTTTATACTTTTCAAAAGTCGGTTAATGAAATAAATTTAACGCGCACCAAGTACTTAATTTGAACCTGAGCTTCATCATAGACAATGTATCTAAAGTAAGGATTTATACAATATTTGGGCTTGTGCTAAACTTTGCAATTTTCACAATGATACAAAAATCTACTCATTATAAAGAAGTTCTGTTTCCTGAATATTTTGATCTATTGGCTTTCCGCAAGGAACTTTCAATCCATCTTCAAGTATTACTGTATCTTTAGGGTTTGGTGCTGTATGTCCCACACCTATAACATTAAATTTAAAACAACAATTTTTCAATTTAATAAAAGATAACAGGTTTATTAACTGTAAAAAAATGTATTTCAAAAAATTTTCATATTAAAGTCAAGTTTTTCAACTTCTGGACTTGAAATAAAAAACTTTAAGAGGTTTTGTTTTAAATAATAAAATTTTACCTTTTACGCTGTGAGTTCCGCTGGGCAAATTGGTAACAAACTTAGCGCAATCTAATTCATACATTTCTCCTAGCGCAGCTTCGCATAACATCAAAATACCGTCATTGCCAGGATGAACATTGCAATAATTAGCCGACTTGCTAACCATATCTGCCATATATATCCCTTTTCCAAACATATATCCTGACTGAAAATAATTGCTTTTGAGTTTTTTCCATGTTTAATTTCAAAAACATTTTGGGTTTTTTTATAGCATAAGATTAAAAAAGTAAATTTAAACCATAGATGACATTTGTATTACAAAATTTACCATGGGTGCTTCGGGTGGAGCAATTCTAAGTCCTTGAATAAGAATACCAACATAATTAGAAGTGCGAGAACCATGCCACAATAAATGCCGATTTCCAATATCTTTTTTAAAACGTTTTGCATCTTGTTCACGTTTTAGTTTTAGTATCTAAAAAAATATTGAAAACAAGTTGCTAAAAATTTTAAGTTAAACTTATAACTAAGAAAAGTGATTTATAAGCTTTCATAGTAAATATATTACATCGACAATTTCGAGATTATAATGATTGTGAGTAGACGCATGCGTGTTCTTAGTGTATTTTTCAATCAATTTAAACTCCTTCGAATCATGCTCTAAAACCTAAAAATACAATTTATCAAAAAATTGTCTTATTACTAACCAAGAAAATAATATTACTAAATTTCACACATATGTGAGTTTATAAAAAACTTATTACACATCATTTCAAAAAGTTTTTTTTGACAAAGACAATAAATGCTTATTATTAAAATTTACTTCCATGTTACAGTTCAAAGTTTCATAATTCAAATCAAAAATGTCTTTTTGATTAATATCATCTTCTTTCAATTCTTTTTTAATTAAACTGTAAGAAAGTTGCAGCTCGAATAAATTGTCTAACAACAACGTTTTGGCCTAAATTAAATTCAATCAATTTATCTAATAAAATAAGCTTGAAAAACCTTTATAATTTCCAAATTATTAAGTAATGGCGGCGATTTAAAGCCGGAATTATGAGGAATTAAATTATAAAAACGATTTGATGCATCTAAAAATTGTAACTTTGAATGCTGCGTCTCTTCGGTTTGCTCTTTCAAAATCTATAAAAATTATTATAAAATATCAAAATTAAAATGTATAAATATTACTAATTGAACATCACTCAAAATTTGATATGCGCTAAGAATATGTTTCTTTGATAATTTACCCAGAGGCATTTCATCCAAATTAATCTAAAAGTTCATTATATAAAATGTAGGAAAATTTATAAAGTATAACTCGAAAAGAACCTCAAGTTCCTTCATTGTAGCATGCATAGCATTAATATCAAATATAAGTGTAATAAGCTGTTTAATAACGTCTGGTAAAAGGGACTTCGATTTCAAAATGTCTAATTTCTCTTCAATTTGTTCATTTTTCTAAAATATAAAAGTTAGAATTTCAATTAAAAGCAAAATTGTAAGAAATCTGAGCAAATTGAGCAATATTTATAAATAAAAGTATTTGTTTGCTTTATACTCTTTTTTAAATATCAATAATAATTCTTAAATTGATATTTTAAAAATTTTACAAAAAAATACATCTGTTAGAAGATCCATTTCAATTAGATTCATGCCAAAAGGATCTTTTTGGAATTTATGTCGATTATCCCAAAAATTTCGTGTTTTTTCATAAAACAATCTATAAATATAGAAATGCTAAAAAACAAAATATACATAAAATATAGCCTAATAAAATTTAAAAAATAACTGACTCCCTAAATTTGTCTTTTGCTTTATCCAATTTAGATTCATATTCTTCCGTCTTTGTGTTGCCCGAATCTGTGCCAATTCTCCCCCATGATCGAAATAAATAAAATCTTAAATGTTTAATCTAAGTAAATAAAAAATAATAAAAGTAAAAAGTACGTGTTTAAGACATCATGTTTTAAAAGTTGGAGCTTATAAAAAGAATTTCTTCCTGACTGCACGTCCGTAGCATTAAGAGTTGCTTGCCATGGATCTTCTACAATAAAAAATTTATAAATTACAAAATAAAATATAAATATCCAATTTTGTTTATCTACAATTTGTATTTTTCAAACTAATTTGAAACAATTATGTCTACACTAAAAAATTTACTTGTCGATGGTTCAATGTAAACATGTGTTACAGATGCTACATCACAACTTGGATCAACCGTACAACCAAATTTTACAATTAAACGATTACTGCATGACTCTAAAGTTAAAAAAACAATTAAAACATAATGTAAGTCAGTATATTAGATTCAAATATTAGTATTAAAAAAAATAAAGTACACAAGTTACAATTCCATGTTATTATTATAACCTTCTTTTGATTTTTTTTTCACCGCAAAGTTCAAGCTTTTAAATGCAGCAGGTTCTGCAATTACATTTTCACTCTCGGCAACAGATGCATAAATACGTTTAGAAAGTTTCTAAAAACACTTATTTAATGTCTCATAACAATAATTTATTTCTATAAATGCAAATGCGGTTAACTTAATAAAAAATAAAGACAAAAAAATGTAACTTTGAATTATAATATCTAAAAACAAACCGAGGCTTTGTATTCCTTCAAAAAAAAATGTTCCTTCTTTAAAGCATTAGGGAATTTTAATGGCAAACGTTCTGGCTCTTTAATAGAATAATTGCAACGCGTAAATTCAGAGATATGACCAGTACAACAATAACTATGGACGGAAGAGCTAAAGAATCTGTCCTTATTTTATTGAAACAGGAATGATACTTCACATGACTTCTAGAACATATAAAATTGTATTTAAAAAATAACCTAAATATCAATACACCATTGCATTCAGGACAAGCTTTTGGTACGCCGAAAACTGCACAATCCGTTAAAATTTCGAGACGCTAAACAAAAAATTTAATAAAATAAGATATAATAACCTAAAAATTACAAAAATCTGTTTCATTTATAGTTACAATTTAAAAAAATAATAAAGATAAAAAATCCAAAAACATTATATACACTCCTTAATGAGTAACCTTATCAATTCCATCATGTTTTTTTTTTAAATATTGATTGAATAAAAGGATAGCTTCAACTTCGTCTTTACTTAAATTATTTTGAAAATCTTTGCGAACTTGCCAAAGGATTTCCGACTGCTTCTAAATTTGTAAAAAAGTGAGGCATATAAAACTATAATAAAAAAATTAACTTTTAATTTTTTTCGGTTCTTTGAGGCCTCTCCAAATACCATTTCGGTAGTTCTAGGTTTTTTTGACTTTGACGAACCTGGAGTACTATTTTCTATATTCTCAATGTCTTTCAAGTCCGCTTTACGCTTTCCAGTCCTAGGATTTAAAAATTTAAATATTTGAGAACTTTTAACTTTATGATTAAAGGACATAAAAAACGCAATAAAGATTTTTAAAATATAATTTAAGTATCATAAACATACATATTCCGTTATTAATAAAGTTAAAAATTACTCTAGAATAACATTAGGAAAGAATTCTTCAAGCTTTATTTTTCCATTCTCGTTCAATAATTCGTAACCAGAAATACTAAAAATGTACGTAATAGTAATTATAATTAAAAATATGAATGCATATCCCAGAAAAAATTAAATATTTCCCATTTAATTATTTGAAAAATTTAAGGTATAACATTCTTTGAAGATGTAGATCCTACAATGAATAAAAAATACCTCTTAGCGTTCGAAGTAACAATATTTAATTCATGAAAGCATTTTACATGATAATAAGATGCTTTATAAGAAATTCGTACTTCTCCCCTTGTAATTTTATCTTTACATTGAAAACATTTTCCTGCATTTGTTTTCGCATAATCTACTTTTGGAATACTAGATTTTGGTGTGTTATAGTTATCCGGCATATCTACAAAAAAATGTTCATTTAAAAAAGTACACAAAAAATAACATAAATAAAAAACTAGTAAAACAACATTTTTTGTTTTTATAATTAAAGAAATTCATAACTTATTTTTTGAGTTAGTTTGTATGAAATTTGAAATGCTTTTAGTTTCATATTATCTTTAAAGTAAGTTAAGCAAACGTTAAGTTAACAAAAAATTCTATATGAACAAGTTATGCATTAAAAAATCCGAAAATTCGACGAATTTTATCGGTAAAATGAAATTAAAACAGGTAAACTAAATATATACTAGCTAAATCTGCAATCCGCTGACGAATAATTTCCTGGTCCTCCCACTTAAGCCATTCCATTCCTTTAATAGATGCTTCATTTATGTCATTTTTGCGAGCTTTTTTCCAGAAACATTCAAAATGATGCCTAAAAATACAAAGAAAAAATAATTCTACTAGATCACTTTTGTAATTATTTTAAAAATAGCAGTGTACCAATTTTCCTGCATACCATCAAAAAATTTTGATTGAAACCGTACAGCCATTCGTAAACTATCCTAAACAACTAAATATATTTAAACTTTAAAATATAAAATTCAATTATTGTTAAAAAATATAAAAATAAATCCATTTTGTACACTCTTCTTAAGCCACCTAATACATTATTATTTTATTAATAATTTTTTAAGTAATTCATCCTATAAAATAAAATGTATTAATTAAATACCTTTGGTATAGGATCTTTGCATCCTTTGCATAAAGCTCGCCCACTTTTAGCATATTCGACAGCGTAAGGTAGATCATGGGGTTTTTCTTCCGTTTCGTCAGACATATTATATTAATAAAAAAACTAAAAAAATTTGAAATTCAAAATTCGCAGAGTTTATCATAAATCCAAAGCACCCTGGTAAAATAATTTTAAATATACTTTTCTTTTTATCAAAAACTTAAAATAACTTTAAAAGTTAAACCAAAAACAGAGTAGGACTTAACCTTTAATTCATAGTAAAAATCATTTCAATATAATCGATTACATTTTCAAAACAGTAGAAAGTGATCGGAAAAAAGTGGTTTTAAGTTTAAAAAAAGAACGCTTCGTTTGCACAGACAAAGAAAAAAAACAGTAAATTTTAGTGCCAAATTTAAAATTTATTTTTAAGAGGAATTATACGTAACACAAAATTTTTGTAAAAAATTTTTTTAATTTTTAAAATATGCTTTTGCGCAAAAACATATTTTATATTTTTTCTTTTCAAGACTCAGCAATTTCAAAATCATTTGAATGTCAATTTTTTTGTTGGTATATTGCGAAAATAATTTTTTTTTTTTTAATGTAAGAATTAACAAAATAAAAGTGTTACTTTTCTAACTTATAAAGTTGTAATTAAAATACACCATTAACTGAGAATTAAATAATATTTGTTATTTTTTTTAAGTTTGTCTTCCCGCACTTTGTCTTTTACATCGAAATCTTCAATTTTATGGATAGCTCTGAAGGAGAGGAAACAACTGTGGACAAGGAAACTAAGAAAAAACGTGAAAAGTTAACGATATGAAGATTTGTTTGGGAACAATTGCAGCAAATAGCCGTACAACTGACAAAATGTTTGGAAGGATTGTTTCAACTACAGAGCGAATCATCTCAACGTATCCGATTATTTTAAAGTACTTGAATTAAAATTAAAATTTACTGGAAACTTAGAAGAATGATATAATTTTTGGTTTAAATTTGTTATATACGGAAGTAGTTAAATTGTCATAATCATTAGATTGTTTAGATAATTCAGTTAAAGAATTAGTATTAGGATATCCTTTGATAGCTAGTAATAATAAAGTAGTTAATATTTTACAAAAAGAGTTTTGTAGGAAAGACTTGGTAAAAAAAAGTTACACTTTACAATTTTTTTTTTAAAATTAAAACAACTATTCTATTATTAAATTAAAAAGGCTTTAAAACATAATTAATTGGTTGAAGTCTACATATGATATCCAGGTTGATCACAAAATCTAAAAAAAAATTTAAGTCTTAGTTTATTTTTTTTTGTACTATTTCAGTCTTTATAAGAAAATTTACTATTACTTGCATAAGAAATAAATAATTTACTAACTTTTCTACATCTTTCATGTAATTATATGTACGAAAAAAAATCCAATTGAATAAAGTATTTAAAACATTAGAAAATAAAAGCCCGATTAAACTGGAGTAGAATATATATTCCACATTTATCACAACATTTCCTAAATTACAATATTGTATTTTAATAAAAAAAAGTTTTAGTATATTTTTTATTTGAAGGGTAAATATAATACAACAATCAATTTTATACTTTGGCTATGAATACTTAAAAGTAACACATAAAGAATATAATTTTCAAAATTTTGATTTACATTAGTAATTACATATTATGTATTATTTTAAAGTATTCAATGGAGCCTTTGATTTTAGTTATTGCTATTTGAGCCTTTTTAAACGTTTACATCTTTTGATTTTTAAATATAATTTTTTATTAGTGACATAAAAATAATATACCTGTTTTTTTTTGTACTGCTTCAGTTAATCCAGTTATTTGTTCTAATTTTTTTATATCAAATATTAGCATTGAAATAAAGCTAATCATGATAATACAATTGCATATTAAAAAAAACACCTAAATTTAAATTACTCTAATTTGTTAGATTTACTTTATTCTAAAATAAATTTAATTAATAAAGTTATTTTAATAGTTTCAATTTAAAAATATTACACTTAGAATAAATCCAATGCGAAAGAGTTCCACATTTATTTTTTTGATTGCGTATAAAATTATAAGAGAGGAAATTATTAAGATTAAACAATTTATCCCGAATAAAAAAAGGTTATTAAAAATATTTCCTATATTGTTACTTAGCATCCAAACTGAATTAAATCCACTGTATATAGCACCGATTATGTTTATAATGGCGATTAATATCGTGGCTGTCTAAAAAAGTAACTCCAAATTAGTATAATAAGCTTTTTATAATTTGAAGAATTTACTCAATGAATTAATAAATTCAAAAAAAAACATAAAGAAACTAACTTTCACATGAGTATTACAACAACATTTATATTTTTTAT
>JANSTW010103223.1:0-17904 GCA_027564275.1 Diadocidia ferruginosa | reverse complement strand
CTAGTGGTAGCAAATGTGTGAAAACATTCAAGGCTTCAGATGGCGTAGTTCTCAGTGCTCCAGTAACACCCAACATAGAGCTACGCTGAACCTTGTCAAGTATCTTACGGTAAATGCCTATGTCTACAGTTGGCCACCATACCAGCGATCCATACTCGATAATAGGTCTAACAATAGCCGTGTAAATCCATAATATCATCTTAATTCTTTTAACTTCATGGATCAATTCTTATATTTCTGCTGGATCAAATTTTACATTATCGTAAAATTCTCATATATTTTATTATCCAGAATAAAAACGACCACCATTTTCCAGTAGCCCTATGCTAATATCGTAGAATAAAAACAAACTAATACAGTACGTGGTAGGATTAGTTCTTATATAAATTTACCTATTTTTTAATTAGCGGAAAAAGGCTAAGTATAAATTAGTAAAAACTCATCGTTAAACATTTACAATAACCTTTAATTTTTTTTAAATAAAGTTAACATATACAATATCTTAATTTACGATTTTAGTGAAATTTGTTATTATATTCAAATATTTTTTCCAATAACATCGATCGAGTGCAGCGTGCAGTAAAAAAAACGAATTCGTATCTACTATACAATTATTTATTTCTAAAGCGTAAATGTTTAAAAGTAACCAAAAAACACCGATGGGATAAAATGAATGAATCTCTTGTATTCAGATATTAATAGATGACTTGACACATTTAGAGTTAATGTAGCTTAGAATAAGTCATATCGCTGAAGCCAGTTTTTAGTAAAAATTTAGAGGTAGCTTTTTAAGAAGGTCGACATACTATATTTTGATAATGATCGGAATAAAATTATTTTGTAAAATTTGTATCGAAAATTAAAAAAAAAATTGGAAGTGAAAATATTTAGATGATCTAAATATTTCTTATATATTGGCTAAAGAATTACCAAATAATAAGCCTTTACATTTTAAATTATCATTTTTATCGTGTTAGTTTATTGGTAATATTGTAAGAGATATTTTTTTTCGATAAAATAAATTTGTTTTTCTTTTGTCGTGTATTTTAATAATTTTAAAATTTATAAATAGATTTTTATTTTTTTAACATCTCGCATTTAGACAAGTTCTAATCGTTTCATTTCCTTTAACAATTCACGGCCCATTTGTGCTGGACTTCTTGTAACAATAACACCGGATTTTTCCAATGCATTAATTTTATCTTGTGCGCCACCTTTACCACCAGAAATAATGGCACCGGCATGACCCATTCGTCGACCGGGTGGGGCAGTTAAACCGGCAATAAATGATACAACTGGTTTGGCTTTAATACCCTGCGATAAAAAAAACGTTATTTCTGTAATACAAGATTTTCGTGGACATTAATTAATTACTTGATTATATTGCAATAAATATTCGGCAGCCTTTTCTTCGGCTTGTCCACCGATTTCACCGATTAAGATGATTCCCTTTGTTTCGGGATCACGTAAAAATACTTCAAGACAATCGATAAAATCGGTTCCGTTGAATGGATCCCCACCAATGCCAACGCATAATGTCTGACCAAGGCCAGTCTAAAAAATAAAATAAGAAGAGTTTATTTAAATTTTAATAATTTGTTTTTTATATATTACCTCAGTGGTTTGATTAACAGCTTCATAGGTGAGGGTTCCAGATCTTGATACAACTCCAATTAAACCTTTTTTGTGGACGGCAGCGGGCATAATTCCAATTTTACACTAGAAATATCCAATATGGTTAGTCTTACGTGAAAATAATTATTTCGAAATTAGATTTTTCGGCTGAACTGCAGTATAGCGAATACACTTTATTAATTATAGTACGACTTTTGGGGGAAACCCTCCCTTTTGGCAGGGGGAGGTTAAAGTTTGTATGCAAGTTTTAAAATGCAATATTATGATTTCACACCTATACAGAATGTAAGAGTAGGCAAATTAAAAATTTTTGTAGTGTGAACTTATGAGGAGTAACTCCCCTATTTCAAAATTGGAGGGGCTTTAATTGTATGCATGAAAAATATCAAAAATACATTTTTAAATGGGTTGTGTGCATTCAAATGAAAGGTCTTGACAAGAGCTACAATTTTAGTACAACTTTAACCCCCCCCCCTGACAAAAGGGAGCGTTTTCCCCAAAAGTCGTAATATATTTTTTTGGTCGGGGGGTGACCCTTTACAAGATAGACGGGGTGGGGTTCTATTTGGAGTATATTCGCTATACTGCAGTTCAGCCGAAAAACCCTCATCCTTCCCCCTGAAGCGATACGTAATGTATATGGACGCCCCTAATGGTTTAGTCCAAGAACCTCATCCGGTTGTATGACAAATTAATATTATGAGTTTTATCTGTCTATTATGGAGTTTCCATGACAATTTTCAAGCCAATTCGACCTAGTTCTAATTTGTTTTTTTTTATCAAAATAACGTTTTCTGATACAAAATCGAATTAGAACCGGGTCGAAATTGAATATAAATATTCTAAGAATAGTTCACTTATTACAATATTATTAAGTGGTTTAAATATTAAACTCAACAATAAATTAGTTAATTTACCAGAATATCCAAATATAATTATATACTCACTTGTTCTGGGGCAATAATGCCGGGACAATTTGGCCCAATTAAACGACTTTTCGATTGACGAACCAAAGCATGCTTTACTCTGACCATATCGTGTTGTGGTATTCCTTCGGTAATACAAACAATTAATCCCATTTCAGCGTCAATTGCTTCAAAAATTGCTGCTGCTGCACCAGATGGTGGAACATAAATGACTGTAGCATCAGCTTTGGTGGCATCTTTAGCTTCTCTAACCTAAAAATTGATTTTCTTAATAAGAAACGGTGTTTATAATTAAATATAAAGAAGCTATAGACAAACCGTTCCGAAAACTGGCAAATTTAAATGTTGTTCGCCAGCTTTTTTTGGTGAAACACCGCCAACAATTTTCGTTCCATAGTCCAAAGCTTGTTTGCTATGAAATGTTCCTTGTTTGCCGGTAAAACCTTGTACGATAACCTTTGTGTTTGCCGTTAGTTTTAAATTCTTTCTTGTCGATTCGTACGAATTGAATCGAACGCAAGATAATTTAAGTCCATCTGCAAATTTGAATTTAATATTATTTACAATATTGTCATTAATAAAAGAAAAACAATTTCTAAAGATAAAATAATTAAAAAACAGCTGGGTTCCAGGTCACATGAGCAACGAATCAAACGACGAAGCTGATAAATCTGGTAATCGCGTGTGTCCACGAAACAACGCAACTAATCTTCAATCAGCATAGAAGATATCAGAATAAAGGAAAAGACGAGGGAAAACATCTTATATTAAAAAATGTATACAGGCCGACTGGAACATCCCAAGCAAAAATAAATTATTTTCCAGATAATTTTTTCTCGAGCAAACGGTCTATAATTTATCAAAATGAATTAATTTGTAGTAGTGAAATAATAAGACCAATTATCAGTAGCACCATCTTACGGATCCTTTTTCAAACATCTAATTTTCTATTCAAAATTTATAAATCACAAAATAAACTACAATATGCATTTTAATTAAATACAAAAAATCAAAGACTACAAAATTTAATGCTTGATTTAGCATCCCAAAGATTTCGCTACTGAATTTTGTTTTATTAATAGATTTAAATACACAAAGAATTTATTAAAAATTGGTCCGAGAACCCTCATTAAAATTGGGATGCTGCTTTTATTATCTTTTGAAGTAGTTACGACTAGATCCATTTTCATAAAAAACCGTATAGAAAACATTTCCTCCTTTTAGTCCCCAAATTCAGTCCCAGAATATAAAACTAGCGAACCTTTATGGTAGTGTTAGTTTTGTTAAATTGCGAATGGCCAGGAGTGTCGATGTTTGTGATTGGTCGGTACCTCTCTCAATACAAAAATTCAAATTCGCTATACAAAAATTCAGTTGTTGTTGTTGGTACCATTTCATATACAAATTGTTGTTGTTTATTTCGAGTTGGCCACTCTCAATGGAACTAAACTAACACTAACATAAAGGCTCGCTATATAAAACCATTAAAAACTCAAAAACAATTTCGGAAAAATACGTCAACTGCTAAAATACTCTATTTGCTCATATTTTCCATACAAAACAATCTCTCTTCTTTAGGGACCTCAAATGCGATCCAACAGTATGGAACCTCTAATTACTCACATATACTAAAATTTAGTGAAATCCGTTTACTCGTAAAAAAAATTCCTTATATAGTATATTTCTTAACCATTTTTACCAAAAAAATCCTAAGGGGGAAACCACCAGAAAAATGTTGTCCCATGATTTCTGATTTTTAAAATGATTTCCGTGATTTTCGAAACATTTTGTCCCATGATTTCGTAAGTGGTTTCTCGATAGGAGCCCTATCTTCCCTTTCGGCTACAGACCCTAAATGCAATCCTAAACAATGGGACCACTAAAAACTTACACTGGCCAAATTGCATTGACTATGAATGTCAAAATTTCATACAAAATATAAACAATTTTCTTTAGCATTGTTTCTACGCGACCCCATATTATTCAAACGATTACGATTCCTTATATTTTTTATTCAATGGTTTACGGACTTGATGTCTGACACAAAGGGGAAAAATACGTAGGTTCGAAATAGTAACAAATTTTAAACCACATGAGTTATGAACGTAGGCTGGGGTCTACTATTAGTAGTAATTGAGTACATTTTATTATTGAGAAATTAAACCTCGGCCTCAAGGACTGCTAGTCCGATATTTCAAGTTTAAAAAAAATTAAATATATAAATTTATGTAAGTAATAAGATGATAATGATCGATACGACCTAGCAATGAATGAACATTGAACACCAGACGAATCTGGAAACATTTCGGAATTGCATCACAATAATTTAACAAATTGCGAACGATCCGATAAATATTCCCGTTCTGAAAAGAAACATTTACCCCAAAAGTCAACATATATTTTTTTTCGGCCCTTTTCAGACAAAATGTGTCCCGGTTTAAATTATTTCTACTTTTTTTTAAATGATTTCCATTTTTTGAAATGATTTGCAAATCATTTCCATAAGGTTGTTCCATGATTTCAAATATTGGTTAACCCCTCAATTTTTTGTTTGTATGAAAATATTAAAAGTAAAAATCGGCAGACCTTTAGAATTAGATGTCGACTCTTGCCCTAATAAATTGTTAATAACAATTTAAATCGGGGCAAGATATTGATTTTCTCAAGCATACCGATTAGTCACAAATATATTTGGAAGTGTTACGATAAAAAAATAGAAATGAATTTTTATATGAAAGAAGAGAAACTAAATTTGTTTTTGAACTTTGACCTACAATACTATAGTTAAAATAATTTAACTGCCTCCGATTTAAACAAAACAATAAATTGGCAAAACATATTTTTCTTTTTCTTTTTTTGTCAAAAAAGGTGTTCCTTGCGGGCACAACGAAAAAAAAAATGTTTACATTAGTAGCCCGCAATAATGCTTGTAATAAGCATGGAATTAACCTTGAAAATAATAGTGTGACTATTTTTGTACATTTAATAATAGCTACGAAAAAAAAACTATTTCTTTTTAGAATGTATTATTTTCGGCAGAATAGTATTAAATCAAAATAAATTTGTCCTTATAAAAATCACACACCGAAAAATTACATAATTTTTTTTCCATTTTTTCTTTGCCTCAAATATTTTACAAACCGAATACGAACCTTTAACTTGTGCAAATAATCTCGCTGTTGCTGCCATTGCTTCGTAATTAGTTGTTTTAGCTAGGTGTTGTGGAGTTATTAAGAAATAATTAAATAAATCGTGACTATTTTGATGGAAATGTGTACTTTAAATAATGAGTGCAGATAATATGACGACGATCACACACAAACCAAATGCATGGACCGAATTAAATGTGCCGACTCTGGAATCGTAGCCAAAACAAAAATTCTTTTGACATTTCGCACACCTTGAAATTCTTTCATAGAACTGCAACGCCATCTCGTGTAAATTATTTTACATTCGCACCGCCGCGCGAAATCAGCTGTGTGTCACCGCGTATATAAAATTTCCATTGTTATGTTTTTTTACACTTTTTTTATAAATAATACGCTGCGGTGCAAATAGATACAAATTATTATAATTAAATTAATAAATAAATGTTGGAAAATAATATCCATTCAATAAATATAAAATTTAAATCGTTTACATAATCGAAAATATGGTTTACCCTTTGTAAATAAGAGGAACGGATCTGACCTCTACGCAGCTCGCATTTAACCTGGCCATAAACATGGAAAAGTTTGATGAATATTGGCCTCTTATGAAAAATCAAAATGATGATTTATATTTTGTAAGTTAAATATTGCGATAAACGATCTCCGTGTATTTATTTATTTTTGTAACATTATCTTTTAAAATTCACTTATTTGCATATACTACATTTTAGGTAACAAAATGCGATTTAACTGAAATATGAACTCCCCGCTTATCTTATTTACAATTTATCATGTTTAATTAGGTATTTAGTGTAAATATTTGTTTAATTTATTCTTTCAACAATGTAATGTGTACAAAATTAACCAATGTACCGATCTAGGTATATACCTACCTATAGTTCATAATAATATTGTTGTCTGATCCTGATGTATTTGTATGATTCACTGCATTATATAAATTGTTTTTAATTATTTGTAAAATTAAATAATGAATATATTACACATATAGGGGCGTAGATCATTGAATAACGAGTATATATTGTTTTTTTCGGAAACTCGGGGTTTTGCAGGATTATGAATCAAATTGTAAATGTGTTGGATAAATATGTTAACTATAGTTCTCTGATTCCACTTTTTGTAACTACCCTCCTAAAACAAGCCCACATATAAAGACAACAAATTTTCATCATTGAACAATACTATCTCAATAAATATGGTCCTATCATAATCAAAGAAGAGAGGTCCTTGGGCGGTTTCTTTCAAAACTCCTAGAATTTTCGCACATTTTCAAAAGATTGTTTTCCGCCTACTCAGAAATATCCTATTCTGTTAATGTTCTCAAAGGATTCCCTGGCCGATTGGCAACATCATCTCCTTTCTAGAAGTACTAGGAGAATGAGTCGCGTCAATAAATCATTTTCATAGTAAAAAAAGAAGTACTAGTTGGGGCTTATTTTCATATTATTCAACTCAATTGTTGTTGTTTTCTGTACAAAATTTCTGGAGCTTATTTTTCACGAAATTGCGTATTGACGCGACTCTAGTAAATTCTAGTACTTCTACTTTTATCTATCTTTGACCATTTTTTATGTAAAATCTTTATCGTACATTACTACATTCATCATCATCTCGCCCTTTACTCCATAGTACGGGTGCATAGGGCATCAACAAATTTGCCTCCAAAATTATATCCTTCGTCTTGGGCAATTCTGCAACATAGTTCGACGTTACGAAGAAGTAGTGTGTCCGAACCAACCTCACAATTTTTTCTTCCATATTGCTTTTTTTGCTCTCAATTTCGGTTGCTCGCCACAGATCTTCGTGAGTCGATGGCGTTAGTAAATTAAATTAAATAATTTATTAAATTTTGGCATAGGTTTATAACATTGTTTGTGAAAGTCCAGCGGGATGCGCTTTGATCCTTTGAGTCTTACTTGCGAGGTAGTATGTCCATCTAACAACACTATGAAAAATTGTGTCATATTGATTTCCAAAATGGTTTCCATTTTTTTTAAATGATTTCCAAATGATTTCCAATAGTGGTTAACCCGAGGGGTGACTCACATGTCCTGGGACAACCTCGATGAAAGTCATGTGGAAGTCCTATGGAAGACATGGAAGTCATATGGAAGTCATGGAAGTCATTTCAATATGGAAGTTAGTGGGACAAATATTTTTCAACTGATTACCCCCTCAGGTTAGCCCCTCGGAAAATATACTTCAATTAGAAAAGACTTAAAATATTCATAAGAATTCTTAGACTAAATATTTCCAAAATACTTCCAAGACTTCCAATGGTTTACAACTTTGCTTCCATCAGCAGATTTTCAATTGTTATTCCTTTTTTAAATTCCTCTTAGTTTCGCATTACTTTATAATAAAGCCGAAAGATAATTTTTAAGATTTTGTGCTTGAGGGCCCCATACTAAAATCAACAAATACACGTTTTTTTGTCTTCAGCATTATCTGTCTCGCCTGATGTTATTTTTGAAATTGAAAATAAAATGTAATTCCATCACCAAAGTCGTCATATTTATTTATTTTAATTTAGAAAAAAATATATTTTCGCTTTCGTATAATGATGATACGCGAGCTTATTTGGTATATGTTTCTAAGCCACACAATAGGTTTTTTTATAATGAGATTCTTTGCCCATCATATCATTGCGTTTCAACAATAAAAAAGAAACCAAAAATAAATTATGTGGCTTATGATCGTGTAACAACAGACTCGCATCAATGAAACATACATAATATTTATGATAACAGAATTTTAAATGCGATAACCCCCCAATAATGACATTATATAAATTGACCTCTTCATGTTGTTCTCGTTTATTTTCATTTATTTTTTTTGTTGCCCACTAAATAAATCTTTAGTTTAAATTAATCTGTGGAGTAAAACGAATGTACAATAAAGAAGCTGTGCGGTGAAAAGTGTGAAAAAAAGATTAGAACTGTGATTTAGGTAAAGGAATATTGCGATAATTTGTTTTGTGTAGCCATCATCATTAAACATTGCCTTTAATTAAGATTTCATGATGTTTATGACGTTTCTTCTCCTTGAAAATCAAAACACTTTGTTTAGGGATCATCTCACTCACATTAGGACCATATGTTTAGTTGATCACAAAAAATATTCCTGTCTAGTTATTAGTATGTAGTGCTCAAGATAAGAGAAATGTTCATTAGCGAAAACTTAATCTCGGTAAAACATTATATTTTGGATAGACAATATCTGATAACAGTTACTGAAATTTGCTTTTATTTTTCACTATTTTAACTTAAGTCCTTTCCTTCTATTTCCGGGACTATTCATTATTTCACTAGATATAAATACATTTTGATAATAAGTGAAAGTCTTCTCCTATTATAGCGACTACTTATCAGATCGTGAAGAAGCCCAATAAAATGACTATTTTAAGATTTTATAAACCGAATGCATTGGACGAGGCCAAAACTAGTGCAACATTAAAGTCATTACAAAAGGTTTATTTGTTTTATTTTTAATTAAAAAAATCCATTAAATGTTTATAATTTCGACAGTTAAATAATTCCATACTTGATTTACAAACGGAAAAATGCTATCACATTGAACTGGACGAATCGAACGCAGCAGAGCAGCGTTCTTTCACTGCGCAGAAAAGAGATGAAATTCTGCAATGGATTCTGAAACATCCACAAGAATCTCACCGTCTAAGCGAATCGTCTGCATTTACCAGTGCCAGCGATAATGTTATCATTGAAATTGGACCAAGATTTAATTTTTCGACTGCCAAATCTACGAACAGTGTTAGTATTTGCAGGAATGTTGGTCTGGACGAAGTGACACGAGTCGAAGTTTCCATAAAATATTTATTAAAAATCGCCAGAAATGTACAGTTGGGAACGGAGCAAATTGTAAGTTGGAATGTGTGTTTTAGGCAAAGTATTTTTAAAATTTTAAAATCTTTTGTCAGGAGGCGATATTTAATCACTTGGGTGATAAAATGACAGAATGCCGTTACACAAATGCAAATTACCCAATCGACAGTTTCGATGAACAATTGCCAAAAGTGCAGGAGTCATGGTATCGAGTTCCAATACTGTCGCAAGGACGGGTCGCTTTGGAAGAGGTAAACGAGAAGCTTGGCTTGTCGTTCGATGAATGGGACATTGAGTTTTATACAAATTTATATGCAAACATTCTTAAACGTGATGCAACCAGTGTGGAACTGTTTGATTTGGCCCAAAGTAACAGTGAACATTCAAGGCATTGGTTTTTTAAGGGTGAAATGTTGTTGGACGGTGTTTCGCAGCCGAAGAGTCTAATCAAGATGATCATTGACACTCAGGCACATTCCAATCCGAACAATACAATTAAATTTAGTGATAACAGTAGTGCCATAAAGGGCTATAGCCATCGGGCGTTAAGACCGGATGTTCCAAATGGTCCGGGTCGGGTACAAGTGGCCGATGTAAAATCTGATCTAATATTTACGGCTGAAACTCATAATATGCCCACAGCTGTTGCACCGTTTAGTGGTGCAACTACCGGTACTGGTGGTCGAATTCGTGATGTACAAGGTGTGGGCCGAGGTGGTCATACAATTGCTGGCACAGCTGGCTATTGTGTGGGCAATTTAAACATTCCCGGCTATCGGCAGCCATACGAACCGACTGTTTCGCTGCCTTATCCCCCATCGTTTGCTGATCCTCTGAAAATTATAATCGAAGCCAGTAATGGAGCTTCAGATTATGGAAATAAATTCGGTGAACCTGTTGTTACGGGATTTGCCATTTCGTATGGAGTACAAAATGCGGCTGACGAACGAGATGAATATGTAAAGCCGATTATGTTTAGCGGTGGATTAGGCACAATGGACTCAAGCCAAACCGACAAAATCGACCCGAAAAAAGGTAATTTGCATTTTTTTAATTCATTGATTTCTATACGATTTAAGGATACCACACACTCAGACGACAGCAAGCGATAGCAAGCGACGCGATTGAAAGTGTCAGTTTTTTAACATACAAAACAACAACAACAAATATTTTTTCATATTTATTGTTGTTGTTTTGTATGTTAAAAAACTTACTATTTCAATCGCTTCGCTTGCTGTCGCCTAGGTGTGCGGTATCCTTTATGCTTTGATCGTTTGCATTTTTGTACGACAATTCATATGATTCAATTTTTTCTCGAAATGACACAATCCTTTAAACCACAGTTTCTCTGTACGATAAATCTTGGAAAGAAAAATTCCATGAAATAACAATTTTCCGAAATGATAAATGAAATTTCACAGATAAATTTTGCTGATCGATATTAAATTTAGAAATCTAAATTGAAACAGATCCTTCTCTGTACGAGACAAAGAGGAATTGAGGCAACATTTTCAAATATTTTATATATTCTTCAATTGATTTAAAAATAGATTAACTTTAAAAAAAAATTACTTAGGAATGTTATTGGCAAAAATTGGCGGTCCAGTTTATCGAATTGGAGTTGGTGGAGGGGCTGCCAGTTCGATTGAGATTCAAGGCGATAATAAATCTGAGTTAGACTTTAATGCCGTTCAACGGGGCGATGCTGAAATGGAAAATAAACTTAATCGTGTTGTTCGTGCTTGCATTGAGCTGGGCGATCGCAATCCAATACTGGCTATTCACGACCAAGGTGCCGGTGGCAATGGCAATGTTCTGAAGGAATTGGTCGAACCTGGTTATGCCGGTGCAACGATATTTTCGAAAGAATTTCAGTTAGGTGATCCGACGATAACGGCTCTAGAGCTATGGGGTGCCGAGTATCAGGAGAACAATGCTATTTTGTGTGCGCCAGAAGATCGTCGTTTGATGGAGGAGATTTGTGCCCGTGAACGTTGTCCGATTTGTTTTGTTGGCATAGTAAATGGAAGTGGTTTCGTGACACTGGTTGAGGATTACGCAGATTTTGAAAATTATGCCCAAATTCCCGAGTACAATCATCCATTCAATATGCATCTGAAAGATGTTTTGGGTGAGATGCCTCGTAAGCAGTATAATCTTGCCAGAACCGAACAGTTTCTGACGCCATTGCGTATAGACAATTCCCACAATCTGGACGATCATTTATCGAGAGTTTTGAGCATTTTATCGGTTGGCAGCAAACGTTTCCTGACAAATAAAGTCGATCGATGTGTAACGGGGCTCATTGCACAGCAACAATGTGTAGGACCACTGCACACTCCATTAGCCGATTATGCAGTGACGGCTGTTTCACATTTCGGTTACGAAGGCGTTGCTACATCGATTGGAACACAACCGGCAAAGGGTCTAATTTCAGCCGAATGTGGTGCAAGAATGTCCGTTGCTGAGGCCTTATCGAATTTAGTATTTGTGAAGATAAGCGAATTGGCCGACGTCAAATGTTCAGGCAATTGGATGTGGGCCGCAAAATTGGCCGGCGAAGGTGCAAAAATGTACGATGCCTGCAGTGAAATGTGTAAATTAATGTGTGAACTGAATATTGCAATTGATGGCGGTAAGGATTCGTTGTCAATGGCGGCCAGAATCAATAGTGAGTATGATTTGATTTTATTTTTAAACAATCCCATGTTCTCGCATAAAAATCATGTTATCATTATCACTATCATAGTTCTAATATTATCAACAACAAATAATTATAAGACAAATTTACCACAACAATTTAGACGAAACGGTCAAATCACCTGGAACTCTTGTTATCTCAACGTATGCACCGTGTCCAGATGTTCGTGTCAAAATAACACCAGACCTTAAGTCACCGGCTCTGGGACGAAATGGTGAATTGATTTTCATAAATATTGAAAGTCGTTTCCGCATTGGTGGTTCAGCCTTGGCACAGGCGTATGCTCAACAAGGAAACGATAGTCCAACATTACAGAAGTCAAATGTTCTAAAGGCTGCCTTTAATGTGACGCAAAAGTTGCTGGCCGAACAAAAACTGTTGGCCGGTCATGACGTAAGCGACGGTGGTCTCATTGTTTGCCTATTGGAAATGGCATTTGCAGGTCTTTGTGGTTTTTCGGTAGATTTAACAGAAATTATATCGAAATTGCCCGCATCCGCATTTAATTCAAACGGTTTTGAAGAGCGTGACCATCCATTGTTGCTTCTGTTTGCCGAAGAATGTGGATGGGTGCTGGAGGTGTCTTCCGAAAATCTATCGTATGTTTTGGACGAGTTTACCACGCAAAATGTTCCTTGCCATCATATTGGCCAATCACGCGAATATGGCGTTGATGCGTCCGTAGAACTGACGTATAAATCGAACAAAATTCTAGCAGGCAAAACATTGAAATATTTCAAGCAATGGGAGCGAACAAGTTTTGAATTGGAAAAGCTCCAAATGAATGAAGATTGTGCTGTGGAGGAATATAAAACCTACGATTATCGGACAGGACCAACGTACTCATGCACATTTAATCCAGATGCTGAGATAATTACGAATCGATTTAGTTCACCGATTCGTGTGGCCGTTATACGTGAAGAGGGCATAAATGGTGACCGCGAAATGATTGCCACATTAATTGCGGCCAATTTTGAGGTGCATGATGTAACAATGTCAGATTTATTAAATGAGAAAACCACGTTGGATCAATATCGGGGGGTTGTATTTCCAGGTAACTACTTAACTTGACTTGTTTCTAGAACTTTCTAAATTCTACTATTTTCAAAAGGTGGTTTCAGTTACGGCGACACACTTGGTTCGGCTAAAGGCTGGGCGGCCAGCATTATGTACAGTGCATTGTTGGCCGCACAATTTTTACATTTTAAAAATCGTCGCGATACATTTTCGTTGGGTGTGTGCAATGGTTGCCAGTTGATGAGTTTGATCGGTTGGATTAATTTAGATAAGCAAACTAAAGAGATTGTTCAGGTGCCCGACGTTGCTTTGTTGGAAAATCGTTCGGAACGATATGAGTGCCGTTGGGTAACGGTAAAGATAGCGGCAAGCAATTCGATAATGTTGAAAAATATGACAAACTCCGTGCTAGGCTGTTGGATTGCACACGGTGAAGGAAAATTCTCATTTAAGAATTCGGAAATTCATCAGCGCCTTGTACAAACAAATTGCGTCGCATTAAACTATGTTGATGACCGAAATCAAACGACAGAAGTGTACCCAATGAATCCGAACGGAAGTGTGAATGGCATTGCTGGCATTACATCAGCGGATGGACGACATTTAGCAATGATGCCACATCCGGAACGTTGTAGTCAAATGTGGCAATGGCCATACGTATCGAATGGTTTCAATTATCAGAGATCCCCATGGCAAACAATGTTTGATTCCGCCTATCTGTGGTGTACTGAAAATTAATTTGTTTTATACTTAATTATAGTTGAAATAATAAATTGATTTAATAAATCTAAAGTTTTTATTACGTCAAGTCAAATGTAAGCTCCTCGGGAATTAGAAAATTTGAAAATACCGAATATTAGAGTATATTAGAGTGCGTCGAAATATGCAAAAGTTCGTCATATTTTTGTAATTTTTGTAATTTATGTCTAGACTCTGGATGTAAAACTTTTCTGCATTTTACCGTTAAAATAACAAATAAGTATGCGCCTTAAAATTCAAACTTTTATTTAACTCTTCCATATAATTTCAACTGAAAGGCGCTACATCTTAGACTTAAATTACTTTTTTTTTTAAATATGTGAATATTTTTTAAAACACAATTTTTTTGCTTATTGTATTTGAAATTTTCGAAATTTTGCATATTTCGACTCATCCTAACGTACATCCTAATTTATTTTCTATCCACAGTAGTGAATTTCAAAATGGTCGTTATTTTTATTCTCTACTTATATAAACTTCAACAACGAAATATTGTCTTAAAATTGTAATCGCTTATATGATGATATCACAATATAGGCACACCTACACTCGAAAATGGCGAAAATGTTACAGTTGGTTACAGTTAGTTTCGGATGTTCGAAAATAAAAATAATTCAATTAACACTGATAATATATTATTTATTTTAAATAGTTTTTTCTTTCAAATAAATTATGGCACAAATTTAAAATTTAATTTCTTTATACATAACTTTCTAGAACTTGTTTTTCAACCAATTTTAATTGGTTTATCTTCTGATCTGTGGATGCCGTTGATTTTCCGCTAAACGATCCATTCGATAAACTATCGTTAAGTAATTTTAAAACTTTGGAAATTTCATTTGAATTGTTTAGCGTATCATTGGCGGAGCTAGCCGCAATCGACTGTTGCTGCTGTCGCATAAGAATTAAATTGTTTTCTATTTTTGAAAATATCGGCACCACATTATTGTCCAAAATTTCCCTGTCCACACCGTTGTTGTTATTGCCGATAAGCCGCAAAAAAATGTACAAAATATTCTTAATGGTTCGGTTTAGGGCCGTATTTTCGGCTCGAGTTGTCATCTTTGCATGAAATTGTGACTTAAAGATTGCAATAATAAAGGTAATTATTTGCTTGTTGGCCAAATGGTGGTGGCATTTTTTGTTTGACGACATATTGTACAGCATTGAGATTAATTGTTCCTGAAAAATATTACAAAATGTTAGAAATTGAATCCAGAATATTTGGCAAACAAATACTTACAAATAAGAAAATCGAAGCTCCCGGTCCTCGTGCTTCAATGGCCAATTTTAGTTTTCGAATTGTTTCATTTGACATTATGGAAAATAATGCTGTAACTTGCATTCGTGTCAGATTATTGAGGCTTGCCACACACAACAATAAAGTTTGACAACACGATGTTCGAACAGCTAAATCGGTAATATTCTCTACCAAACTTTCAACGCATTCCTTAAGGCCAACAATGTAATGAGTTCGACCGTGCCAAGGTGCTGTTATTTGTGTAAAAACAGACAGAGCTTCTCGAATCTCTGGCTCAGATCTGGGAACGGTATGTAGTTCTTGGTTTATAATATCGTTAAGAATTTCCACACCACCAGCTTGTTCAAATTGTCGAATCGATTCTTTTGTCGAACAAATGGTGGCTAGAGCTCGTAGCGATAAAGCACGCACAGCTGTCAGCTTCGATTCGAGACAAATAGCCAGAAGGATCTGAACAGAATCTGTAGCCAAAAATGCATCATCCAGTGATGCAAATCCTGTATAATTCATATTTGACAGCATTGAAATCATGCTAAGATTTGATCGAAGAATTAAATCACACTTAACCTCTTCCAGTCTGTCCATAATCATTTTCACTAGTTTCTCGAAAACCAAACGAATTGTTATCAAAATGTACCGTTTTAAAATTTGAAAATCTTCCAGCAGCCCGTGGGGCTCCATTA
Organism: Diadocidia ferruginosa; assembly: GCA_027564275.1. Taxonomy (NCBI): domain Eukaryota; kingdom Metazoa; phylum Arthropoda; class Insecta; order Diptera; family Diadocidiidae; genus Diadocidia; species Diadocidia ferruginosa. The sequence continues at coordinate 1,910 of JANSTW010103223.1, read as the reverse complement.
CGTTAGTTGATTGTACAGCCGAGGCATGTAGACTTAATGTCATGTCCACTATATGGCTGATATTATCCTCAAATTTATTGTAGTCTCCGCCGTCTGTTATGCGAAAAACATTTTTGGCGCGAAGTTTATTTACAAAATCGATAATTTGTTCGCACAGTTTATTTATCTTTAATGGTATTCTGTCCGATATTTGGTCGCAATCTTCTAAGCTATGTTCAATTTCGTCAAAATCAATTTGCAGGAATCTTGCTTTACTCTGTACATTGCGAATAATTTTACCAACTGTTGCTGAATTGAGCTTTGAACTGTTCATCGTCGATTCATTTACAACGGATTTCGTTTGAAGTGTGGACAGAACTTCATGACAGTACGTGGTACGAAGTTCATCCAACCAAAAATGTACTGATGCAGCATGACCATTTAGCAGGGGGTTTGTGTATTCCAGATAGGTACATGTTTCCCAATTTAACGTGGCCGATAAGTCAATGACATCTTGCAGGCTGTCATATAATGTGCGAGGTTCAATTTGAGAAAGATTTTTTCGCAAAGACTGTGTGGCATTGGGGGTCGACGTGCTGGTCGGAAAAAGCTCTGAATATTTTGGCAACGGTTTTATTTCTTCAAAATTATGCTCCTTATTATTGTTTGGATCTTCTTCGGCGCCAGGCTCGCCAAAGTTAACGGTTTCATTGTTGTAGTCTGGTTGTTTTAGGATACTTTTTGGTGTCTGGGGAATAGCTTTTTGCATCATTATGGGCTGTTCATCGTCAATTTGCAGTGAACTTGTCGAACAGTCTTTCTCTATGATCGGAGTATTAGATCTTTGTGTTACTAAATGATAAACATCTGTCGTTGAGCCAATCGATATTTGTGATACACACTTCAATAACTTCCGATTGGATGGTTTTACTGATAAAACTTTACCCCGTCGCAACGATCGATCTTTGTCACATTTACACTGTTCACTGTGTGGCAGTTTATTGTTAATTGGAGACGTATTGACTGATCCGTTTCTTGAGGTCAACGGTGATGTTGTACTATAATTCATGCTATCGATTAGACTGACTAGATCTGGCGATTCTATTCGTTCGTAGACCGGTGATTGGGGTGCACTAAAAGAGATACGCCTTGATGCGTGATTTGTTAATTGATAATTAATTTTTTTCCGTATAACTGTTGGAGGCGTACTACGATCACTACTGCATATTGACGGTGATCTTTGATTTATGTGTTCGTTTATTTGACGGTTACACGATTTCTTTGGTGTCAATTTATCGGTTGTGGGTGAACCAGAATTGTTTAGATAATTTACATTTCCCTCTGTGCCAGCACTCGCCGATATCAGTTCACTAGTTGGTGAATCGGCGAAACCAGAGTCTTGACTTTTCAAACTACCCGGACTGCCGCGACGATAGCTCCATGATGTGGCCGACAGTTCCGGTGACAATGATTTATTATTCATACTATTTCCGCTCAGAAATTGTTTTATTGATTTCGTTTGTTTGATCTTTTGATCGATAATACTTGGCAGCGATGCAAATCCATAATCATTATTATTGCTGCGATTATCGTTGCCCCACCACACCTTACTCTGAGAACGTTGAAAATTCGATGCAGTGTATGAAGTCATGATTTCAAACTATAAACGAGAAAAAAAACAATATTAATTTTTTCTATATACAATCGTTATTTTTAATCAATCTTCTATCATTTTATGTAATATAATACACAAGGTCCAGCCATCACAACAATACAGCTAAATTGAATTAGACCAAATGCCTAATTTTGTTCTTCAGATATATAAATATATTATATATAACTAATAATAATTAAAAGAAATTAAAAAAATATTTTTTATTTTCCACAAATATTTTGTGGATATAAAGAACACATCTTCCACCTCACCGTGC
>JANSTW010103222.1:0-30158 GCA_027564275.1 Diadocidia ferruginosa | reverse complement strand
TCATTTTTATATTAGCCAAATTGACGAAATTATAACGATTTTACAAATAAAAAATGTATAGCGGCTTATGGAAAACATAAACTTTAAATCGATTTTCTGTAAAATCAACTTTTGGACGTTACAATTTTTTTCCAGGGACCCACTGAATTATCTTGTATATATTTAAATTTTAATGATGTTTCGAGTGATGTTTCCATTTAATTTAGCAGTTCTGTTTTGAATCTTGGTTCGACTTTAAATTCTTCATTATCATGGCGTGATCTCTTTAAACTATAATGGTCTCTAAAATTTATAACGGTCTTCGTATTCTGTGGCCCATAGAATCTGTAACTTAGTAATTAATTTAGTGACATCTATTTTAGTTCATATTTTTACCTACTGTTGCGCCCCATAGAAACTATTTAAACCCTTCTAAGGGGTTTTTGGCAACTGAAGACGGTTTTACATTCGGGTCTTCGCCCCTCGTCTAAATAGTATCAAATATGATTTGCTGAAAAAAACGCAACAACTTATTACAGCGAATCGCAACATAAGTTTGATTATTTTATTGGTTTATTAAATTGGATTTTTTTTTTATCCAATTTAAATTGCATGGAATTTCTGATCCAAATTTTCCCAAACTGAATTATTATCAGATTTATTTGTTTAGTTTTAATCAGTTTGGAAGTTCTGATCCAAATTTTCACAAACTGAAGTATATGATCTAGTTTATTTGTTAGTTTGAACAATTTGGAATTCTTAATCTAAATTGTTCCAAAAATTGACTCGTCTATGGAAATTCTCAGCCATACTTGATGATGAGACGTAGTTCCCGAAACGAGTTTTTTAAGTATACTTCATGGATTATTTGTTTAAAAAAGACAAAGCTTTGCAAAACTTAATTTCGGATGGAAATTTATATTTAAAATGAAACAAAATTTGTTATTAAAAATAAACACAAAAAACCAAAATTGTCCAGAAGAAATAAAAAAAAAATATAAAAAACAAATGAGTGGTCAGCCTGTCTATTTCATACTTTTGTTGCAAATTTTCGAATTAGTGCCATTGAATGGCAATGCACAATGTGTAGAGCACCTAGTTCGTCCTTTATGCTTTACATAGCCCTATATTTATTTACTCTAAGCTATAAAAAAATAAAACAATTTTTTTTTTTAGATTAGATAATTTCAGATTAATCCAAATTATTTTCATTCATTTATTTATATATTCAATATAACACGAGTTTTGTTTGTTTAATTTTTTTTTTAATCGCAATTTATTTTAATTTATTAATTTAATAATTTTTTTACATAATATTCTTTTTTTAAGTTTTCACTTATTTAGTTCTTTAATATTTTGAATTTTTGAATTTTTATTATTTATTTCTGGTAATATTTTTAAGTAAATTTAGTTTATATATTTTTTAATATATTTGATGCTAATAGCGACAAATTATATCTCAACCGAATTGTTGTGTTAAATTAACTTACATTGAAGGGTAAAAAAAATAATAATAAGAAAACGCGTACAAAATAGTGTTGGGTATAAAATTTCAAGAATAAATAATTCATATATTTAACTCGCTAAATTAAATTACTAAAATAAAAGTAAAAAAAAAATTCTATTAATTTTTTATACTTAAAAAAATTATATAAATAAAAAAAAATCTATTTGTTGCTCTGAACGGCTTTCTTACATTTTTCTTTAAATTATTTTTATCTGTTTTCTTTTTACAACAAAAACAAATTAATAAGGAAAGTTTGCTTTTTTTTAATTATTTCATTTATTTACAATAAAAAAAACATTTATTGTTTTTAGTTCTCTATAATTAAACAGTCTATTATTTGTTAGTATTTAATATAATATATTTTAAAGGATTTTTTTTTGTTTATTTTACAAAAATAATACTTCCAAATGAAAATTAATTTTTCTTTTCTTATATTTGGAATGCAACTACATAAATTATATTAATTTTAATTTAAATACAGTTTTTGTTGTTGTCAAAATACTTGCTTGTATTTTCAATACAATTTTTTTTTTAATTTTTTTATTTAATACTTAAAAAGTTTTTTTTAATACGTTTTTTTGTTTAAATTTATATATGATTGCTTTTTATTTTGTATTTGTAATATAATATTGTTTAAAGTATATTATGTTATACAATTCGAGCAATTAATATAGAGGGCCTCCAATATTGTCCCTCGTTTAATTAAAACATTAAATTGCAATTATATTTTCAAATAGATTGAATTCTTTCTCGCTTTAATATTTGATTAAGTACACAAATATATGTCTTCTATCTTTTTCTAAATATTTTATATTTTATTTACATTTAATGCGTTCAAAGTCAAGGGTTAAAAATAATTGTGCTTCGTATCGTTTAATTTGAGCTTAACAAAAAAAAAATAAATCAATAGTTGAACTTTCGTATACCTTTTAATAAAACAAAAATTAGATTTTATGGATAAATTAATTTATAAAGAAAAATCCATAACTTTTAATACTACCCATAAAATTAAAAATTACTATTCAGTTAGTTTTCAAAATTTGAGCATTTGTATTTTGGTGGTTTTAACGGCAATTTGCATAAAACAAAAACTATAAAAATTCAATCTATTTTATCGCGTTTCAATAAATATTTTTTCTTATTATTATTATTATTCAGTTAAATATTTAAAATGTATTAAATTATTGTATCATGAATGTTTGTCGGTCAATTCGGCCCATCGAACTTCAAAAAATTTTCGCATTCCATGGCCGGCTTTACCAACTGGCGAATCATCTTCGTTAAATATTTCACAATTGTCAAATATCAGACGAACGTCGGCAATAAAATCATCCCGTGATTTGTATCTGTAAAAAAGTGAAAACGTTATCAAATTATATGCAAAAAATCATAAAATTTATAATGGTGCTGTAATTCAAGATGGCGTCGTCAAAACTTTTTAAAACTTTGAAATATTTTCTAGCTTTTACCCTCGCTTATACATAGGCTTGATAAAATTCGATTACCGCTCAAATCTAATTTTATTGATTTTAATCGAATCAATTTCTGAACGAATAAATACATTTTTTTATCCAATCAAAATTTAAGTGAATCCAAAATTTTAGTCGCTCAAAAATTTGTTTGATTCAATACAATTTTTACTTGATCGAATCAACTATAACATTATCACTCAAATAAATCGAAAAGAAAAGCAGATTTGATCGATAAAGTTGATTTGAGCGATTGGATCGATATAAAATATTTCTCACAAATAATTTGTTTTGCTCAGAATTTGACTTAACCAAAAATAATTTGTTGATTGAATTAATTTTTCTTTCTATTTCTGATTAAAATAACATTTGATATTTTCATATTTGATAATATAAAAATTGACATATTTGATGAATCATGATTTGTCAAAGAAAAGTTCGCTCAGAATTCGTTTCGCCCAATCAAATAATTAGATCATTTTTTTTATTATTCGATCGGATCAATTACTTTATCAAAGCAATCGAAAAGAAAAATCAGATTTAATCATAAAGTTGATTTGAGCGATAATTTTAAGAGACGACCAATCAGGATGGTGACCGTGAATCTTCACTTCACCATCATGTTTATCTTTAGTAAAATTTATCGCTTAAATCAGAAAAAAATTCGCTCAATAATTTTTTTATCGATCAATCGGAACAATTTTCGTTCAATTCAACTTTTTAAACGAATCCAAATATGAAACAAATTAAATTTTAATCTAATTATGTTGATTCGTTCAAAAAAATTCGCTAAGAATTTGATTTGCCCAATCAAATGATTCGATTAAATTTTGATTCCCAGTTTTCTTATTCGAATCAACTATTTTGTCGCTCCAATAAAACGAAAAGCTAAAATTAGATTTGATCGATAAAGTTGATTTGAGCGATAACTTTCTATGATATGAGCGATAAATTGTTTTATTTGGTTTGAGAGCCAAGTTCTTAATTATGATCGATGATCGTGAATCTGTATCTTCACCATCATCTTTATCTATTCTTAAGATAAAGATGATGGTGAAGAAAGATACAGATTCCAATCATCGATAATGATTAAGAACTAAAAAACCACTTCCGTCTTATCAAGTAAGATTTATCGCTGAAATCAGAAAAAAATCGTTCCAATTCAACTTTTTGAACGGATCAAATAATAAATAAAAAATAATCTTATTGATTTTGATCGAATCACAACTTTTCTTTATAATTCAGAATTTGATTCAATGAGATTTTGATTTGATCAAATTTTTATTCAATTAAAAATAATTTGTTGATCGAATAAATTTTTTATACGATTTCTGATAAAAGTATATTTTCGAGCGAATCATGTTGATTCGTTGAAACAAAAAATTGTTTGATTCGTCCAAACACATGATTCGATTAAATTTTGATTCCAACTGTCGCTCAAATCTATCGAAAAGAAAAGTATGATTTGAGCGATAATTGTCTTTGCTATGAGGGATACTTTTTGTGGTTTAAAAGGACGAGTTTTTAATCCTTAACTATCACCATTATCTAAAACCCCTTCGGTTTTGTCTTAAGTAAAATCAAAACTAAAATCACTCCATAATTTTTTCTATAGATCAAACTACTACAATCAAAATTTGATCAAACCATTTGATTGGGCAGATCAAGTTTTGAGCGAATCAAAATTGAAATCAGAAACGCTGTGATTCCATAAAAATCTTATTTTAACATTTTTGTATCTACAAATCGAATCAAAATCTGATAAAAAAAAATTTTTATGGAATCAAAACATTTCTGATTTAAATTTTGATTTGCTCATAATTTGATTTGCAAATGATTTGATCAAATTTTGACTCCATCACTAAAATAAATCGAAAAGAAAAATCAGATTTGATAGATAAAGTTGATTTGACCGGTTAGACGTTAATATTTTACAAGTCATAAAAAAAAGAAAGAGATAGCTTTATAGCAAAAAGTCGTAAGTGAGAAGACTTTTTCAGAACGATAACTTTTATTCCCTTCATTAGCGACTTGTTTTTGGGACGATAACTTGTTTTCCCCTCAATAGCGACTTGCAAGTCTTTGTTTTGTTTCCTTCGAGTGTACACATTTTTGTATCTTATATTCTCGATCTCGTTCTTTTTTTTTTTTGATTTCATGAATAAGTTAACATCTAACAGCTACTTAATTTTCACGGCTATTGAAGATAACGCGTAAGAGATAAAAAAAATGTCACGTTTTGATCGAATTAAAATCTAGTAAAATCAGATTTTGATTGAATCAAAATATTTTTGATTTAGAATCGATCTGATTAAGATAAATTAGATTTGCTCCGAATTTGATTCGATCAGAATAATTATTTCGCAAAAAAAAAATTGATCGAATCAATTTTTCATTTGATTTTTGATGACATTAACATATATTATTTAAGCAAGGTTGTAGTGTATATTTACGCACTCCTAACTGCAAAGTTGCCATCTTAAATTATGACTAATGACGCCCTCTTGAATAAATACGCCATCTTGAATGCTTCAAGTTTGATTTTTATCACGAAACAAAAACTTACTGCAAATCTTGAATACGTTTTTTAATTGTTGACAGATCCATTGGAGATTTGATAATTTTCTTATATGTAGGAAATTGTTTTGTATTTACAGGTAATAAAAATGGCCAAGAATCTTCGTGTAACTGAAATTTGAATATGGATTAAAATTTGTATTATGAAAACTAAACCGAAAAAGCGACGTTACCTCCATTGCTTCAAGCATTGTTTTACAAGCTGCCAGCTCTTTGATTAGTTTTTTCGTTGCATGTCGTTCTTTTTTCTCTAGTTTTAGTTTTTCTTTGGCTTCATTCATCATTGCTGCGGCGTTATTAATCTCTTCTGCAATATTTGGCGTTGAAACTGTAAATGTGGCAATGTCTGTATTATTACTTTGTATTGGAACTACATCGTCTGGTGTGGGCAGCAAATCTTGTGAAGCTTCAGACAATTGATTAAGCTGAGTAGCTGTTGTTGGAATCACAGTGGTACTTATTGTTGTTGTTGGCATTGTTTCATTTAATGATGATGACACTATTGGTGTTGAACAAGCAGTGGAAGCAGCCGCAACCATAGGCGAATTAAATGATTTTGAGAAATTTACAATATCAGAATCGTCATTGATGGAAGTGCTTGGAGTTGTTGGTTGCTGTGCTGGTGGTGATGGTGATCGAGGTTGTAGTGGTGGTGATTGTTGAGATGGTAATTTTTGTTCTAATTCTGCGGCATGTGGTACACCAACCCATGGTGCGGTTGCCGGAGGTGGTGGTGGTGGTGGTGATGATGGTGGCATTGGAAGTAATGGGGTCGCTTGTTGCAATAATGGTTGAATTTGTTGTGGTGGTAAAGATACGGGCGATGGTGGTATGGATTCAACTTGTGCAACTAATTGAGGCCGATTTTCGGATGATATTGATGGAGTTGTTATTGTATTTGGTTCTTCACATGTGGTTGAGGTTGATGCAACTGAATGAGCAGGACTAATGTTTAAAGATAAAAAAAACATTTCTAACTGAATACGCAACATAATCTCACTACCTTACCTTAATGGCATTTCATCGTGTGACACACTTGATGAGTTTAATGATGGCGGAGCTGAATTATTTGAATGTTTCTCTTTTTCTTTGTATCCCTTTTTCGGTCCACGTTTTTTGGGTGGTGGAGCTTTTGATACACAGCCATGACAATACCACTTACCACGAGGAACCTGAATATATATTTTTTTATTATTAAATGAAATAATTAAAAAAAAAACGGCTCACCTTAATCATTGGTGGAATATAACAATCATGATGATAGGCCCGAGGACATAATTCACAATGAATCATTTTACCAACTGGTGGCTGACGATGTCCACCACAAACTATACATTTACGATCGTTAGTTGCTTTGTTGACACATTCGAAACAATACCTGGGGCAGAAAATTTAAATAAATTTCAAAGGAAACGTACAAATTCTTGAAAAACTCGATCCCCGAGAATTCCAGAAAGCCACACTTACCAATCACCCTCCGGTATGTTGACCATTTTCGGTTTAAAGCAATACGTATGGTAGCCCTTGTCACATCCATCGCATAGCAAGAGTTTATCCTCATTTTCACCGGACGAACAAAACTGGCAATTCTGTAAGGAACGTTGTGTGTTAGCAGACCCATTTTCAGTGGGCTTCACAACAACACCAATCACAACAGAGAGAGAGAAAATAAAACAAAAAAATATTGTTGTTAGTCGGAAAACAAAACGACAAAAAGCCCACCCGTGAACAAACGCAAATAAAAAAAACAAAAACAAACAAATTGGAAAAACAATTTTTTAGAAACATAAAATGTCTTGCAATTTAAAATGATGACAAAATAGGAACAAAACCCTTGAATTTATATCTAATTTACTATAATTTGTTTCAGGGAGTCATTAGTCATTACATTGTTTTTAAATTATTAACAGAGGCGGATTTTGCACAAGACATGAGAAATTTAAATTTTTTTTTCTCTCGACCATAAATAATGTAAATATTTATGGAAATTTCCTACTTTTTCAGCTTAGCGGTATTGCTTTAAATAAAAAAAAAACAGTCAAAATTAGTCTGTTTATAGTTTTTATTGACGTTTCGTCTAATATATAGACATCATCAGATAATTATACAAAAATATCATCATATCCAACAATTGTTAGTTAATTATCTGATGATGTACATATATTAGACGAAACGTCAATAAATACCATAAACAGACTAATTTTGACTGTTTATTTTAATTTAAAACAAGACAAGACAAGCTGAAAAAAGTTGGAAATTTCCATAAATATTTATGAGAAATTTTCTTGCCCGTATTTAATATAAATTTACCTACACCTACGAACTACACCAAGCGAATTGTTATGACACAATTTTCCTTTTAGCTTCATGACCTGTTCCATGAAGTAAAATATTTAAATTTAGTTTCATATTAACTTGTGTGTAATGTGTATCTTCAAATTTGTAGTTTTAGGTCTTTACGCTAATTAATATATAGCGCTTAGTTCTACCGATTTTTAACAATTTTGTATAAAAATCGGTCGAACCTTGTGCTGTATATTAGTAAAGCCCGAAACTACAAGTTCGAAGATCCATACAAGCAAATATTAAACACGTGGATGAAGCTATAGCAGCTATAAGAAAATGTGGCGTAACAAATTGCTCTGGTGTAGTTCTCAGATTAAGCGTACAACTAAACAATGGCTTATATTAATTGCACACTGATGACGCAGTAATACAGAAATAATTTAAAAAGTAAGGATATAAACAATGGTTTGAGACTTTAAAACATGTTTGATTAATTATTTGTTTGCAATATTTTTAAAATCACGGAGTTCGATAGAAAATTAATGCAGACTGGTTAGCATAGGTAAATAAAATATAAGAACGGGAATGAATAGTGTTAAATTCGCCTCTGACTATTAATCCGACAAAATTATGTCTTAATTTTAATATAAAATTCAAACCATGGGTAATAAAAAAAAAATCTAAATAACACGATGCAATAGATGCGGCGCTTCTTTCTCCTCTTCACTATACTAACAACCCAAAGAAAGACGAAAAACGGGCAGGGTGAAAAATTCAAATATAATTTAAACAAAAAAATCATACAAAAATATTAAAAACAAAAAAACTCAAATTTTGCTACAAAAATATTCTATTGGTAGAATTTTCTCTCAATCGTAAATTGTTGTTTAAAAAAAAGAAAAAAGAAATATTAATTAATGCGACGTTACAAAACTTACAGCTTTCATGATACTCTTGTCCCAAGCCACGCAAGATTCCAGCACATACAAGGCCATGGCCAGTTGAGCCGTTGTATGCGATCGGGTAACAGCATCACGCCACGATTGTAAGGCTTTGTTAATAAAACGAAAAGTTTAAATATTTTGTTCAAGCAAATATTTTTAGCGTAGTTACCTTTCGGAGTTACTTCGGGTTCGGGTGACGATTCATGTTCGGTACTAACATCTGCGTCATTTAATTGAGATTCTTGATTGGAGACGCCAGTGACGGAAGATGGAGTTGCTCTACCGGTTGGCCCACCGGAATTATTGGTTGTGGTCGTTGTGGGGACAGACGAAGATGACGACGAAGCGGCAGCTGCTGCTGCTGTGGCAGACGATGACGACGCAGACGATGTCATTTGACTAGACTGTGTTGATTGATTTTGATTTTGTGTTGCTATTGCAGCGATATGTGCATCGGCAGTGCTAGGGAATTTCGGGAAAGATGTTAATAAGAATTCTTGCTTATTGTGGAAAACATTTCAGATATTATGGAAATCATGGAACTTACACTAGATTACAAATTTTCACTTATGAAATTAAGAGTTAATGATACATATGCAAGGGTTAACTTTGATACACGTTTGAGCCCTCATCTTTCGATGAAATGCTTAAATTTTTCGAGGGGGTAATCACCTATGGACGTCTTGGGACACGTCTTTGGAAGTCTTTTGGAAGTTTTGGAAATCTTGGAAGTCTTTTGGAAGTCTTGTAAGTATTAGAAGTCTTGGAAATCTTGGAAATCTTGGAAGTATTTGAATTCTTTTTGAAGTCTTTGGAAGTCTTAAAAGTCTTTTGGAAGTTTTGGAAGGCCTGGAAGTTTTGGAAGTCTTAGAAGTCTTTTGGAAGTCTTAGAAATGTTGGTAGTCTTCGAAGTCTTGGAAGTCTTTTAGAACTTTTGGAAGTCTTGGAAGTCTTCGAAGTCTTGGAAATCTTTTTAAAATGGAAGTCTGTGGGGCATAATTTTTTCAGGTGGTTACCCCCTCGTTTTTTTGCTGGCATTGGTAAATTAAATTAAAAGAGGGTGGAAGAAATGCTTTTTTAAATTAATCTAAAAACTAATTTTTTCGGAGGACAAATTTTCGTGTAAACTAGTGTTATGGGACTGGAGTAATGGATAGAAGTAATGGATCATGCATTCAAAAATAAAAACTGTACTACTACCTAGTGCCCAACGGTGGCTTCAAGTATCTTCGCTCGATTGCCGCTTCCAAACCTAAAATTCGTTCGCGAATCATTGGTATGCCGCCAATCATATCCATGCCATTCTCAACATCACTATCCTTAGACGGTATAGCCCAACCCTTAATTTGCATTGATGCACTGGCAATTTTATCCTCAAGTGATTCAACTTGATCCAATAAATTTAATTCTACACGACGGGCAATCTGTGGATTCCATGCATTCATTGGTTCTGGATCAATGTAGCCCTTTGGCGGTGGCGGAGCACGAGCGTGAGCCACATGACATTGATTCGATAGATCCATGGTGTCGGTTAGTGCTGTCAATAGATTTTGTCTTAAATCACGTTCGCGGACACCTCGAACGTGTAAGCACTGTACTATGTCATTTACAACCTCGATATCATCGATTTTCCACCAACCATGACGCAAATCTTTTGTGACTAAGTTTCGCTCTAGACGCTTTGGCAAACCGTTCTCTTTAATGTCGTCCAGCAGTTTCTGTTCGTCGGGCGTCATTTGCAAAGGAACATAGTTGTCACATTGAATGTAAGCGCTGATATTGTTTAGGGACATGTTGACGTATGAGGGTAAGGTAAATGTTTGCGGTTGAAAGTGGCCACGGTATTCACAATGCTCTTGCTTAATTTCCATTTTAACGCTTCTCTTGCAATCCTTTACATCATCCACTTCCATCGGTTGATCGCCACTTACCGACGACGACATATCCATCGGTTCAGCCGATAACATTTTTTTAGTGGCTGCAACGGAAGCAATTGCTTGTTGCATCATATCTTCGTCAAGACCAGAAGGCGTCAACACTGAATCTCGATTAAAATTAAGCGCTGACAAATTTTCATCGTCCGCTTGAAATATATTAAAATAATGTGCATTATTCCCAATGTCCCAACGATTGCCTTGACATTGTAGCAGAATCTCACAAGTTATATTTGAGTAAGCATTCTGTGACAAAATCGGCAGAGCACATTCGTTTGACGTTAACTGTAGCTCACGATTTGCAATAGAGAACCATTTGTCCATTAATGGCACCAGTTCTTTCTTAATGTCGGCCTCTGCACTGCTATCGTGGGGCTCCTTCTTTATGGACTCTTCCTTAATGTCATTGTTTTCCATTTTAATTGGTAGCGCATTGTCAGCATGCATTAGCTCCGATGCAACAGATTTCTCATAGTCCGGTTTCGATTCGTTGGCAACTCCATTTTCTAGTTTTGGTTTTATATCACAGTTTTCTGTTTCCGGGTCTAAATCGACAATAGACGGCGAAGTTGCTACACTATTTTCACTGGCTCCATCATCGATAATTGTCGCTTGTGCATTTGGATTAGTAGATGGGGGAATCGAAGCGGTGGCACCGGCGACGACGCCAGCTGATGTTGTGGCAGTCGGCGGAACAGCAATATTTGGCTGGCCGATACTATTGCTGGCCGATCCACCCTGACCGACCATTTGTGGTGCATTGACATTAACACCGCCAATTTGATTGTTCACTTCCACAACTGTTCCGTCTTTTTTGTTGGCTTTCTGTACAAGTATTGCTGTTGGAATTGAATCTTCAATGTCCATCATGCCATTTTCGTCGTCTGTACTGCCCAGAATCTCAACCGTATCTTGCCAACTTATTTCACTGCCTACAGCAGCTGGCTCTTCGGCTTTTGCTACTACAGTTGCAGCTACTGGAGTTTGAGTGGTTTCTTCTTTGTCACTTACTTGACTATTATTATCATCTCCACTGGAACTGGCCGGATTCTTTCGCTTACGACCTCGCTTTCTTTTTTCACCAGCAGCAGCAGCAGCATCGGCCGATACTGGTGGTGGACATATGGCTAGTTGACTAGAAGAAGCTGCAACATTGACTAAATCATCATTGATTCCATGATATTTGAAAATGTCTGGTTGTGCTGACTCTAAACCCTCAACGAAAATACCGCCAGCTTTTGGTAAGTGCCAATATCGACGCCAGAAACGATCCTGACCGTGACATGTTGCGCGCAATTGATTACAACTTTGTTCCAATAACATTTTATTTTGTTGACCACTTTTTAAAATTTTCTCCAACTTCTTTCCCACTTCATCGGCTGTCATTCGATTGTCTTCGTCTTCTTCCAGTGTTGTTCCTTCACTTTCCAGATCACTGATTTCATCATCCAGATTAAGATCTGCACCGGACACATCAGCCAAATCTCGAGAAATAATTTTCTTATTTAATAAACTATTTAGATCTGGAGTACTTGTGCCATTGTTTAGTGACAGTGTAGAGCCACCACCATGATTTATCATTCCAGAAAAATCATCCATTGATTTGTTTGGAGTTTTTTCCAAATCGTCAGCTGCATTTTGCGCATTAGTTTCATCGCCATTTTTACTCAACAACGTAACATCGGCACTGTGCATTGAATCGTCTTTGTGATTGGCCAACTCTGAGACATCGGTTAAATTATCACAACTTGATGCATTTGTTAAATTCGAAACAGTTTTGACTAATGATTGTTGAGATGGCGTTGGTGTTGCTTCGTTAGCCGTCGTTGATTCGATTGTGGTAGTTGAATCTTGCAATTTTTCCGGAGCTTCGTTATTATTTTCATTTATTGAAATATTATTTTCAGCATTTTGGCGAGACTCAGCTATAAGTTCAGCCTGTTTGGCCAGTGCCAATTGTTGAGATTTCTCATATTGTTCCATACGAATCTTTCGTGTGTGCAAATGTTTGTATTTTCGAATTCTATTGTCAAGAACATATTTTTCTCGCTTATATTGGGCCACAGCTTCGAGACTATTATCGATTTGCTTAACAACAGCTTTATTGAGAAGTAAATCGTTACAAAGGTGGGCCAACATTTGTGCCTTGACGGTTGGATTCAGCGAAACGAATGGATTTTCCTTTAGACATTCTGACAATTTCCACGTTGTATTTTCATGTAACAATTCGTAGTATTGATGATTTTTACTTTGAGTTAAATTGAACGATTGATCGGCAACGGTTGAATGGTGATCGGCAACGCGACGATCTCGATCGCGGTCCATCGTCAGACCGGTCAGAGTTCTAACTTCACCCGTAGCCACTGCATACAGATAAATTCTCAAGATCTCCGAAACATTTGCATTTGTAATGTCGGCCGTTCGTAACGATTGACCCAGCAATGTTGTATGGCGTACTGGATTCGGAATTCCTGGATCCTCGATGGCACAGACCAGTAAATGGGTCATCACAGACAATAGTTCATCTTCAGCATCTATAGCTGCACCATCCGAAATGAGAGCTTGATGTAAACTCTGAAGGCTTGGTAACGAATCCATATCTAACAATAGAAAAATGTAAAAAAAAAATCACAAGTAGTTTTCCTTTCGCATCTCACCAAATCCTAACGTCTCGCCAAAGTTATGTAAAAATTCAAAAACCATCAGTAAGTCGGCCAGTGCTTGACCCGTTAATCTCAAACCGGGCAGTCGCTGTAGAGGTGGGAAATCCTTTTGATTTGCCAATTCGGAATCTTCAAGTGGCTTCCTGAGTTCACATAGAATTTCTGCATCACGTTTCTTTATGACAATTCTCTTTTCACGGCTTATTAATTTGTCCAAGACAAGCTGCAACAAAAAATGGGTCAATTTTTATTTTCTCTCAACAATAAAACTCTTCCTATTTACCTGGTGTTTCTTCTTTTCACGTTCCTCGTACTTTCGACGATTTTCCAACTGCCGTATTAGGGTCATGTGTTGTCGTCGTCTTTCACGTTCCTAATTGCAAAAATTGAACATTTATTTAAAAAATGTACCTCAACAACTCCTAGTTAAAACAAATATATGTCGCTAAAAGCTACAGAGGAAACTATTTCTAGGAGAAATTAAAGCCACACATGAATTAATTCTACTCTAAATTAATTAATTTTCGAAGAACATATTGCACTTATTTTTTATTCATTTGAATTTTTTATTTAATTTATAAATATGTTTCCTTATACATATTATTCTAAAGGTGCACCACGTGCGAAATGGTTAAATATTGCAAATTTGCTATAATAACGTTCCATTTGCATAATTCGGCATATCATATCATTAGAAATCGGTCATATAAACTTGAAATATATTATTTTTTTTTTTTATAATTAAAGTCACAAGTACTGTGAGGGACTTTATTGCCCATTGTGTCCTTCCCGTTTATGTAATTTAACCTGTTATAGCTGTCCAGTTCAATAAAGGACAACACCTTGGTAATTTTGACTTCCCATAGTCTTTTTTTGGTTAACCCCATCGTCCATATATGGGGTCAAATGGACCCCAGACCATGAAGGGATATTAAGTATCAAACGTTACGTTATTATGGCGAAGTTAGTAGAATTTATTAAGAAATACATATGGGTCCAATCGACTCCACGTATGTAAGTAAAATCATTATCATTATCCTTGGATTAAAAATAAAATCATCTAAAAAATTAGTTATGTCTTCCCATTGGACAAATAATATGGGCATATAAAAGCTTCATAATCTGATTTTATTCATAATGAAAAGAGTAATATTAGTCAAATTTATATGGCAGATTTTTATTGCGTTTATGATGTGACGAATTATAAATGGAACGCCGGTATTGCATATTTACAAATTACAAGTGATATAATCATTAGAAAAGATGATAGTCTGAGTATTAGTACGTAAAATACTGCACCATAGTCCACAACACGAAAATTAACCCTTTCGTTCCTTGTTTGATTCTACTAATCCAAAAATAATTGTTTGTTATAATATATATATACTAAAAAAGATGTTTTGTATAAAAAAAAATGTAAAAAATTTTGTAGTTAATTAAATTTGTTTTTCACAATTTATTGCACATAAGGGTTAAGAACTATTTTTCATGAAACTTACTTTTCATATTCAATTTTTATTTTTTTATTTATTTTTATATTATAAATATAAATAATTTTTTCCATGTGTAAAATATAGCACAAAAGGGACGAAAGGGTTAATTAAGATGAAAGTGCTACTTGTTTTATGGAAATTATCTAGTCAATTCGTCAATACATGGCTGATTTTTTTAACGCAAACGCACATGCTATAAATGTTAAAATTTACTGATTTTTTTTTAAAAGCGAGATTTTAGTTTCTACAAGATTTCTGGTGTTAATAAAGTTTCGGATTAATTAATTAGGAGCACAGGTCGGTGCCTACTTGACCTATTGCTTAATCCGGCACTGACAATAAATTTAAAATTGTTTCGAAAAATGATACAACATTTAAAAGACATTTATAGTTTCGTTCTAATTTAGTAAAAGCAGAATAATGATTTTTTTTATGTAACGGCTGTTAAAATGAAATATTTGAATACAAAAAAATGATTGAAAATTAGTAATATAAAGTGAATTGCGACTTAATTAAAATTTGCAAAGTGGACGTAATATATTAGTTAACAAAATAATAGATAAAATTAAGAAGTTAATTGCAGCAGATATTTGTTTTGCAAAATTTTTTGCCATACCAATTCAACTGTGTAGAGTAATTCCTTTTGCTTGTTGAGATCCTGCAGATAGATCTGCTTGTAATTAGAGAAGAAAAAAACGCCGTTCAATTTAATTTGTTATAACCTCTTAATATTTATATAATTTTTTAAAAATTAAATTTCGAAATAATTATATGACTAAAAAATGTTTTAATACAATAAAAAAAAAAACATTTAAAAACCAATAAACAAACACACAACAACAAAAAATTTTTTTTTGTATCGAAAAATTAAAATCAAATTAACTTATTATAGCAAAATTACCTGTTCTTTTGCCAAAAGAGCCTCCTGTCTTTTACGTTCTCTCTCCTGAAAAATTCAAAAAAATGATACATTTTTATTTTTTTTTTTCGAAAAAAATTGACTCTTGAAAAGTTAATCTAATAATTTTGTAATTTAAACATGTATACTTTTAAAATATTTTACCCTCATAAAATAGATATTTTTTTATCATAAAGAATTTCAAAGTTTTTTTTAATTTCAATACCACAGTTTGGTTTTCAAATTATTTTATTATACAATTTTTACGTTTCGGCAAATCATAAAACATCATCAGAAAAGCTCTCTCTATAGACACGCGATGTGTGTAAAAAATTATATCAACATGAATCATATTTTTTTTTATTAAAGTAAAAGTTTGATATTTTACCAAAAAATGTCTATTTCAAGTGGAGTAGAACCAAAAAACTATTTTTAAAATAAAAATAAAAAAAAAAACTGATCTGATGTACCTGTTGTTTTCGTTGCAATTCTTCTTGTTTTAATCGTTCAATTTCTTCCTGTCGTTTGCGACGAGCCTATAAACATGCGACATTAACAAAAAATAAATGAACATAAATAATATTAAAGAATAAGGATAAAAAAATTAGTCTTGAAACTTTTTTGAATTTAAAATATTTTAGAATTTCAAATTAACCAGGCATATGTTTTAAATCCTGTCGTAATTATTTTTTGCGGTTCAAAAAAATCGAAAAAAATGATCACATATTGGTTCGTGTTTTAGACATATTTGAAAATTTCGCTTCGGAAATAATTCAAAAATAGAGGCAGCAAGCTGTTCTTACACAAATAGCCTGTAGGAACGATAGAATTTTTGTATGGAAAAAGTCGCTTAGAGTTTCGAGACACTGACTGCCTTTAAATGTAAATTATTTAAAAAAAATCGCTCTTCGGACATACCTGAAATTCGGAACCTATCACGAGCCAATCTTTAGGATATGTACTTTCAACAAACGCAATTAATTTTGATACCAGACTTTTTTGATCGAATCAAAATCTGATTGAATTAAAATCTGATCGTATAAAAAAAGTTGATTTTGATCGAATCAAAAAAAAAATATTTTGATCGAATCAAAATTCTGATCGAATTAAAAAAAAATATTTTGATCGATTGATCGATCAAAATCATTTTTTTATTCGATCAAAGTTTGATTTGTTCAAAATCAATTTTTTTTTATCAAAATCAATTTGATTTGTTGCAAGCCTGGTAGATACTGTGTGATACCTATAATTATATTCTTATAATTTGGAAATAAGTTTCCATTGTCAGTCCGATCGTATATACCAGGCTTGCTAAAAATCAGATAATGGATCAACGCTCAAATCAATTTGGTTTTGATCGAATCAAAATTTAATCATTTTTGATTCGATCGAATCAAATTTATTTTCAATCAAATCAAATTTTGTTATCGCTCAAATCAGTTTTTTGATCAAATCAAATTATTTTTATATTCGATCAGATTTAATTTGATCTAAATTTTTCTGACTTAGATTCGATCAGATTTTGATTTTATTAAATTTTGATGAGTTCGATCAAAATTTTATATTTAACGCATGTCCGGTATATACGCATGCGATAAAGAAAGATGCAAACTTCGACGAATATATCCGATATTTAACATAATAAAATTAAGATTTTTTACTACAACCTAAATTTAAATAACGAAATCTATCGAAAAAGGTTTTTAGTGCAACCGCCTCTCTCTTACCAAAAAAATCATGTTGCAGTTTATTTCAACGAGAAACGAGAAGGAAATTGTCATGGAGGAGCGAAAATACTTAGAAATGTGGTTTATTGACCCCTTTAAGAAAATAATACTTCTATAATAATCTAAGATTGGGCAGTTAAGAATCATTTTAAATTATTTCAGAAAATGATAAAGTAATAACAATAAAATAAGCGCATAGAAAAATTAGATAAAGAAAACAGAAGAAAAGAAAAAACTTACTTCTAATGCTTGTTGATTGCGTAGTTCGCGTTCTTTTCGTTGCGCTTCCAACCGTTCGATTTTCTCAGCTTCACTATTACGAGCGGCTTGACGACTCGACTTTGGATATGATAACTGTGTTTCATTACATTTATTTTTTTAAAGTTTTGAAAAAATATGCTTTTCAATTCTCGAATCAATCGAATTAAGAATCTTAAACAATAAATTACCTTTTCCTTGGAACGAACAATTTCATCCTTCGCCATTTTCTTAGCGTCACGCATCGCCTGCTGTTGCCGAGCAATTTCGATTCTTTGTTCCACATTCAGTGTTTGTTTGGTGAACAATTTCAATTCTTCTAATCGTTTGGCCACATCAACATCGGACATACGAATGTATTCACCGTCTGTGGCATATGGAGGTGGTGCTGGTTGTAAAAAGTAACCGATAATTGCTCTGGCCGAAAAACTAAAATTATCAGTTGTTAACACTGAAGATTGTTGTTCCAAAATCTGTAAACGAAAGGGTTTGTTATTTTTCCAAGGTCGTAATTTTGCCAGCAAACGTACCGTTTGTATTTGACCAATGTGCTTTAATTTAACCTGGCTACCGGGTGCATAATAATAAACATCTCCACGAATTTGTCCAGATTTGGACAATCCACGAATAATGGTTTCTCGTTTCCACCCTTTATCCAATGGCGCTCTCAGCTCAGCCATATTATTTATTTGTTCTTCGCCATCTGAATCGGACATACCACTGGCATCGGCTAAGCTTTCGGAATCCGTGGAAACGTCCATTGCCAAATTAGCCTCAGCAATGACTTGACGAATTTTTTCCTATATTTTTTTGTTGGGTTTGTTAAAATAAAAATAAAAATTTCAATTATAGGTTTTTGTCGGGTTTTACCAAATCTGCGCCCTGACTCAATAGTTGTTGCGTTGACAACATTGGTTTTAATCCGACGGCTCTACTCTGTGCCAGCAACGAGGCAACCGTATTTTTTTTAGGTTTCGATACGCCACGTCCTAAATTTCTAGGTCGACCTTCTTTGTAATGTACTATGACAAAACGAACATAAATAAATATTTTGTAAGAATACGCTCAACTCCGATCAAAGAGTAGTGAAATTTATGAGAAAAATGGAAAAAAAAACTTACGCATTCGATCATTTCCACTGCCAGAGCCTAATGCTGCTGTAATGCAACTTAGGCTCTGCAGACTGTTGATGCCCGCTGAGCTGCCACCAGTACCACTGCTATTGCCACCACCACCATTGCCAGACAAGTCATTAGCCTTTGTATCCGAAGATTTCATGCATAAATTCAGTGGAGCATCACCATCTTCTATGCTAGATGATGTTGATGCTTTTCCACTTAAATTTAAACCAGTAGCCCATTCATTCGATGAGTCTAGGCTTGTATCCTTATTGTGTTGCTGTTGCTGTTGTTGTTGTTGTTGGCTCGCAGATGACTTAGATAAGTTAAAGGTTCCATTTGAATTGATCGTTGGTGGCAGCTTGATCACTTCGACACGATCACTTTGATGGGCATTTTGTACCAGACCACCATATTCGGCTTCTAAACGGGCTCGTTTCGCTGGACTTACACCAGTGCCGGATGTAAGTCCCGGTATACCAGCTAATAATGGATTTGGATCTAATGAAATTGTTTTCTTTCGACCACGATTTGTTGTACCTGGTATTTTTGGTCCAACAATTGATGATGTGTACTTAATGATTTCAGTATCCGGTGGTAGACGAACGCCAAGCAAAGACGATGGATCACTTTAAATTAGAAAATTAGAAAATATTTATTATCGTAATTTTTCGCGCATCTTCGCTGGAAAATTATTATCATGGTTTTGCGTGCGCGCAGCAACAAAACCTTTCAAATAATTTGGACACAATTGTTAGTAAAAATATTTCGGAATTATGAGGATTCAAGAAACAAAACACAATATTCATGGGATTTACAACAACACAAATACTTACTTTCCCTCCAGTGCAGCACTACTTATTTTACAGAAAAAATTGAATGATCACGCGGCCACAACAAATCGGAAAAATAAACAAATATTTGGTTTGTGTTAGTAATTTGATTTCATGACAAGTTTATAGAATATTATAGACAAAATTGATCATATTTACCTCAAAATACCCGATGGAATATAGTCTTTGTTGGATTTTGTGGAACTGTTATTGCCACCACCACTATTATTGTTACCAGCACTAGTTGCACCGGCCGCCAGTGCATTCATAGCCGCTTGCATCGTGTGTGGTGAACTCAACGAACTTATACCAAATTGAGACAAAGAATTGAGAGCATTCATGGTCATGGATGCGGCAGCAGCCGATGAAGAACCACCTAATGAAAATTGGTTAAAGTAAGTTTTTTTTTAAATCGCTTTCTCCAAACATACCCAAACTTGTGGCCAACGATAAACTATTTGTATTGCTATTTTTGGATGTATCCTTTGAACCCGAAGATGAATAATGATGATGATTCGATGACGACGATGGATTATTTGACATCGATACAGAAACACTGTGATGGCCACGATCACCACCACGATCGCTAGACTGTGAATGATGTTGTTGTTGCTGTTTATGACTCGATTGATTGGATTTTTTCGATGATGAACCATGATGATGGCTACCGCCACCCATTGAAGCGGAAGAATTGCCCGAGGATGAAGCTGCAGCCGCCGATGCAGCAGCAGCTTGCATTGCTAAAAGTTCTTTGTGTAATGTAGCAGGATTGTATGGATTGGCGGATTGCTTATAAGATTGTGACGAAGATTGCTGCGAAAGAAAAATAATAGAAAATTAATTAAATTGAGCATAGATTATGATCAGATTTATAATTAAAAATCCAATATGATGGATATTGGATAATGTCCCGCTTGCAAACTAAATTGCATATACAAACATAGCCCTCATCTTTCGATTAAATGTTTTAATTTTTTTTAATAAAATAGAAAGAGGGTGGAAGAAATACTTTTTTTTTTAATTTTTTTTTAATATTAAAAAAAATCTAATTTGATCTATAGTGTATATTCGAGAAAAATTGGTTCAAACCAGGGACGGAAATCAAATTGAAAATGGAGTTGGTTTGGTTTTTGGTTTTTCCGATAAATAATTTTTGGTTATGGTTATGGTTTTATAAAATTTGAAATTTAGGCTATGGTTGGTTTTACAAATTTTCAAATTTTGGTTTTCGGTTTTATATTTTTGAATTATTTGTTAACAAAAATTATTGAAAGATGCTAATAGAGCAATTTGTTATGCATTTTGCCCAAAAAGCAGCTTTAAATTTGGTTTGAGGATTAGATTTAAATTTTTATATTTAGATTTTTAAGTTTTTAATAAAAGATAAGATAAGATTGTGGTTTTGATTTTGGTTTTGGTTATGGTTTTTAATTTTTTTTTCTGGTTTTGGTTTTGTGAAACCGGTTTGCGTTCCTGGTTCAAACAATGTTAATTTTTGTAATTTTATTACTTAAAAAATATTCATACAAACATCGTGGAATAGACTTTTTTCTCAAATTTTATTTTGAAATTTAAATATAACAATTCGAATCAAAATCTGATCGAATAAAAAAAACAATTGATTTTGATCGAATCAAAACAAATATTTTGATCGAATCAAAATTCTGATCGAAGCAAAAACGATTATTTTGATCAAATGCAAATCAAAAGTTGATCGAATAAAAATCTGATCGGATTAAAATCTGATTGAATCAAAACAAAAGTTCATTTTGATCGAATTAAAGTTTGATCAAAATCAAAATGCTGATTTCGATTTGTACGATAATTTTTTTATTTAAGGTATTAGAAATAAGAAATTATAAATCAGATGTCAGATAACAAAAACGTTTAAGTATTTATTATTATGTGACTGGCATGATTCATATTATATATTATATTAAAACAAGTACATTAGCCGTCTTGCATGGCTGAAGTGCAAGAGAGCGAACAAGCCCGGCGGGCTTTTCTTTTTCTTTTTTGTAGTGAATTTTTGTGGTCTCCCGGTAAAAAATATACGACTTTTGGGAAAACGGCCACTTTCGGATGGGAAGGGGTTTAAAGTTTGTATGAAAAAGTTTTAAAATTCAATATTTTGCTGCCACAACTATATAGATTGGAAGGGTGGCAAATTAAAAAAAAAATTTAAATTAAACTTAAGGGGAGACACCCCTTTAAAAATGGTAAAAAGCACTAAACTGGTCTTCTTGGGATTGGCAGATAGTCCGCAATAAATAGACGATATGACAACAAGATCCAAAATCATCCCCATAATATTACTAATTACAATTGGGATGATAGAGAACAGAAATTGACTTGAACATCACTGTTTAACCCATATTTTTGAGATAAGATTCACAATATATAAAGTTTATAACAAATGACATAAATATATAATTTAATAATTATTTCCCGGCAGTTATGAAATTATCATATATAAAATACAATATGCATTTTAATCACATACAAAAAATCCAGTATATTACTAATTATGTTGGATAAGAAGAAACCAGGCATCAGGACAACAAGATCATCTGCATATAAGCAACAGATCTGATGATTAAGGGCATATTAAATATTCGGAGTATCTTGTCCACGACCACAAGCCATATTAAAGGGCAGAGTCGTTGAGGTGTACCCCTGTGGCTTCTTTAACTATTTGAAACCCACTCAGCTCAGCTTGGATTATTCTGATGTAAGTAAGGTGACAATCCATCTCAATCAGTGTCTGAGCTGGGTTTACAGCTTGAAGAGCGCTTTTTATCGCAGCTATACCTGAACATTCTTATTGAAGCCGCCTTCAATGTCCATGAAAGCTGTGCAAGTGTATAGTTTTTGACCGGTACGTTACATTATTCTTTTTCCAATTTGTGCAAATAATAATAATTATAATATTGTTTAAATCAATTTATCTGCAGGTTTGACCATAAATATGTTTAAATTGTTTTTTTTTATTTTTATATAATTTTCTGAACATTTATATGTAGGGCGGTTGATGCTGGGGATACATATAAAATATAAAATGATTGATATTATACAAATTAACTATCTATGTATAACATTATGTTTACATAATATTATATATATTATATGGTCGTTGGCTTTGAGTTTAAATATAATAGTTATATAACTATATATATTTATATACAATTTATTGATCCGAAAAAAAACATTTTATATTTATTTATATTTTATATAAAAAGCCTGTTGTCCTCCCCGCAATATAAATTTATTTCAATTTCTCTATGCAATTTCGCAGATGATACATAACTATACATAAAACATAATATATCAATCTATGTATAATTGTTGTTGTTATAGATATGGCGAAAAATATTAAAAATTAAAAAAATTAAATGCATTTCGATTTTGTTTCTGTGTACAAAATAATAAAATAATTAACAAATAAAATATTTTATAATCTATTTTGTCAATGTGTATCTATTCTATATATAAATATACCTAGTTATAGATTACAATAATAAATATGCAATTTTACATTATGATAGCGTTCAATCAATCATACAAAAATGGAAAAACTGCATAAAATCTTTTTTTTTCATTGCTGAATTGTGATTATTTATTTTATTTAGAAAATATTTTCAAAATTAAAAAAAAAATTAGACTAAAACAAAAAAGGCGCAATAACATTTTACATAAGTTATATCGCAACCATTTATTTAATATTGAACGTATCCATATAGCCAGTGCGTAAATTAAAATAATATATTGTAAATTTCGTATAATATTTATGGATTATATTTCATTGCATTGATTAAATTATTATTTAACCAATTTTATTATTTATATAATTTATCTAGCTATAGGATATGCTATACATATGATTATGTTTTATTCTACTATTATAAATATTATAAAGTGTGCAGGAAAAATGACCGGATCATATTAACCAACTGATTGCATTTTACTTTATGTTCATATTTAGTTTTAAACTCGTTTAATTTAAAATATTACCAAAAAAACATGTGACAACATAACACCCAAAGACGTAACGCCTAAAAGCTTTAACAAGCTTAAAACCGCTAAAATCACACGAAAACTATTTATTGTGTCTTTGCTAAAAACCGATAAAATGTCTCTTAAAAAAATAAAAACATAGCGATGGGTTTATATTTTCGCTGCATGTCGGTTTTAGAATTAGAAAAAAAACTTGTTCTAGCTTTTGGGCGTAATGTATTTTGGTGTTATCACATGTAACCCAAGAAAATATTGGTCCAGGCCAAAAAATTGCACTCATATAGTTATTATTGATAATAATAATAGTTAATATGCGTCAAATTTGTTTATAATTAAAAGCATGAATTGGATGCCAATAATGCAATTATAGCAATAAACATATTAAAGAAATATAAAATGTACGTACATTTTACGTAAATTGTACTTAAATTGCACATAATTTTTTTTACGTGCAAATTTGACTATTATTTTCCATCGAATAATCGTATATCTGCACTCAATTTTCCATAAATTGAAATGTAAATCACGTACATTTTTTTTTTCAAAATGTTTGATGGATTTTTTTTAATTTTTAAAAGTTAAAACAAAATACACGAAAAGTACGCCAGGACAATATATCAATAGGAGGTTGTTTGGGAGCAGATCTGATAATCAAGCTGACAATAATAATTTGTAATTAATAATTATAATTTAATGATTATTAACCCGGCAGATATGAAATTACCATGCATAGATAACGATATGCATCATAATTACATACAAAAACCCAATACTAATAATTATATTCTCGCCAGTTCTACATATATTTACATACATTTACTTAAAAAAAACACATTTTTCACCTTAAATACAATAGTTTTCGAATAGCGATTATGAGGCATTTTACAACAACTAATATAATTTTACCTGTATATTGTATTTTAGTAAATGTAAATGATTTTGTATATCCGTATTTTGAGTTTTCATGTAAATATAACTTTATATCGCCGCAATATAGGCAATGTTTAGTAATGTGCTGAATTGCTAGATCTGCAGATCTAACTATATACCTGCTTCAGTGTAAAGTATATAGCTCGGTATATAGAGATTTATACCTATGTCAATATTAAACAGCGATTATATCATCTCTTTTTATTGCTTCTTCACTATAAAGTTGCAAGTTTACAAACATTTTTTATTGTTCCAAAGCCAGCAAAATATTTCTAGATTAATCAATCGCACTCACCAAACATCATACATAAAATATTTAAAAAAAAATACACAAAAACAATTAACGTGAAAAACAATAATAACAAATATAATTGTTATACGCGCATCCGACTTGTCCAAGGGTTTAAAAAACATTCATTCAAATTTCAACTCACATCTATATAAATGGGGAATGTTAAACACATAAAATAAATGCATTTATACAGAATTAAAATATACTTGAAAATATATTTCATGATATTTTTTTCATTTAAATATTATAGTATACCTTGTATGATGAGCCACCAGATGAATGGGGTGTAATGGTGGTGGCACTGTTACTCCCTCCTAAATTCATGCTATTATTGCTACTGTTGGACTTTTTCTCTTTACGACTTTTAGTACTGGTTTTATTTCCACCACTGTCGCCTCCACCACCGCTACTTTGTCGAGACCCAGTCGATGATGATCCGCTCACACCACCCATGCCCAATGATGACGGAAATGCAGCTGCCAAATCAGGATGGGGAAACGGTGACAGACCCGATGCTTGCAAACGTGTAAAATAGTCCTGCGCTGCTAGTTGTGCCATTGACCACCAACCTGTAAAATATTATTTAATTAAATATATATTCCAATTTGTCAATCAATACCATTTTCCTGAAATATTTTATACTTTAAATTGTGTATATAGAAAGAATTAACTGATAATAATTATTATCTTTTGACACACAACGAAATTTTAAAAGTTTTAACAATCGAAGTGGAAAACCTGGATGTGATGGCAATAAAATACGGAAGAATTAATGGTATTTGCTACCAACACGAGATGTTTATTAATCTAATATAGATAGCCCAATCGTATATTTAATTATATTTATAAACACACGTTATTTAAAGGGTTTTTCAATATAGGGACGCTACAAAAGTCGACCGATAGGAACAGCAAACGACGCCATATTTTTTGGGCTCTCTTAACATTTCTCTTCAGTAAGGTTTAAGGAAATTATTAAAATTTACTACCGAAATTCGGAGTTAATGGCCTCAACTTTAAGAGCGCTACGTCCAATTTATGATGAGGCTCATTTCTGTCTGAATGGTTTCGTCAATAAGCAAAATATGCGTTATTGGTCTGGCAGCAATCCACACGTACTCCATGAGTATGGACCGGCGGCGTCATTGAGCCGTACTTCTTCCATGATGATCAAGACCGGCACGTTACTATATATGTGAATGGGAATCGCTAACTTTTGTAGCGCTCTTATTGAAAAATCCTTTATATTCATATCGAGATTTATTTAATATCAACCTTTGTGTTGCTGACGATTGCGTAATTAGAAATAACATGTAGGATATTAAATGAAATAATTATCTTATGTAACATAGAGACCACAATTTAGCTGTGGCAGCCAAATTCAAGCTGACACAACGTTATTACAGCAATAATGTAGCTGTAGTTTAGCTGCCAGCTAAATGTTTTCCTTGATCAAAAGAACGATAAAGTTGACTGATAAGTTCACTCTTCGGTACTATTTCATTTTGGAATTTTCTGCGTTAATTGAAAAAAAATTTCTCGGCACTAATTCAGTTTAAATCTTAGCGCTATTATATGTAGAAAATCATATGAAAGTTATGAAAATCTTATATATTATTAAATTTGAAATTTAGGAACAGCCTATTCGGTCAACGAAAATTGAATACTTTTGTGATATTATAGGTCATGGACGCCATGGACTATGGATATCATTAAAGCGAGTATTGCAGTCATAAGAAATTATTATGAGATAATTTAAAAGTCATAGCAATATGGAATTCATTTTTGTCAAAATGAAAATCGTGAAAATTTCCAGAATAAATAATGATAATTCAGAATGGACACTATTAGTATACCTATACACTGTATTGAAAAAAATTTAATTACCGTCCTTTACATAAGTAGATGTTAATAAAAGATGGACAGATTTGGACAAATTTTAGTAGGTGTCAGTTCTTAGTGGACCATACTTCAGGATCTTATTTGAGATTTCAAATATATAAAGGAGTGTTGGAGCTCCAATACAATTTGTTGTGTACTCTGGTTGCAAAATTATCAGCAATTATAGGGCAAGTTTTTTTTACCAGAAACAAATTCTTTTTGTACGGGTGAGATTTTAGGTTATATTCAATTGGGTTTTTTGTATGTAATGATGATGCATATTGTTATATTCAATATTCAAGTTAAGAGTTAATGAATGCTAATGCAAGAGAATAGAGATAACTTTGATGCACGTTTGAGCTCTTATCCTTCAATGAAATGTAATAATTTTTTTTTACTGGCATTGATAAATGAAATAAAAAGGGGGTAAATGCTTTTTTGATTTATTATAATAAATTTAACTATTATCGTAACGGTTAATATATAATAAAATATCATCGAAAGTGAGGTGCGTAACAGTGAGGTGCGTAACGGTCAAACATTTTCTTTGAAAGATAATTAGATATAGGAATGGATAAGCAATATTAAATTGTATGTAAAAATTGTATCATCTAATTAAGGTAAAATAATATAAAAGAAAGAAAAATGTTATAAATTATTAAAAATTTATAGAAATCCCCTTAAAAATTGGCTAAAAGCGATAATATATTTTTGAAGTGCGTAACGTCGTGTTACCTCCATTGCTCTGTGTTCAAGGGGCTGTTAGTTCGAGACTCCGTCTAGCTAAGAATTTTTCTCAACTGAGATATCGCATCACACCTTACAATCACAGGCGTTTCAAAAGCGATTGCAGTAATGATACCAAGATGTAGTTCCATGTTGCTGAACACACTTCAGCTATGACTATGACATCACATCACCAATGAAAAACCCCTATGATTATTATGATTAAAACAATATATGATCTCTCGTTGTAGATTAAAAGACACGACATTACCAATCTCTAGTTATTCTATTTTTAAATATGTGAAAAAGTACTCGCAGACCTAACTGCCTCAAGAGGATCGTTACAGAAAGTTAAAGTTCTATAGGTTCTTGCGTCTAGTTAATAATGATGATGATTGTTAACATACTACAGATAATTTAAAATTCCAATAAAATTCGTTATTTAAAAAACCAATAATTCTAAAAAAAATATTTGGCCTACATTTTAGTTGATGATAATAACTGCAGTATCACACAGCTGCAATCAATTCCCACGATATGAAAGTAAAATGTGAAAATGTGGAACAACAATAAAAATTAAATTATTGCTAAAACGATAACGACCCGCCGGGTTTATATCTAAACTATATTTAGCACTAATGGGTACGTACATAATGTAACAACATTCAGTAGTAGTAGCGCCATCTTGAGATATAATATTGTTATTTACCTTTAAAGCCATGTATATAATAATTTTCGTATTATATAATAACTACGTCAAAACAAACAATAATAAAAAGCACATGGTGATACCCATTTATATATTTCTCTATACACAGAAACGAACACACTACCATAAAAATATTACCCAATTTCTATATATTATATATTTGCGCACACATTTCTATTTCGGACTGAGTTATTATTGAGCAAATGTGGGACAAGAGAAAGAGAAGAGCAAAATCTCTGATGGTAACCTACTGCACTCACTCACTACCAATTCTTATACATAGCTAGACGAAATGAATGAACTTCAAATTTCTTTTATATAAATTTATTTATAACCAACACAATCAACAAAAGTTAAAAATAAATTATACACTGCTAAAAGTAACAAAATCTATGTATAGGTAAAGCAGCTATATACTTTGATATTTACGTACTCGCATGTGGGGTTTTCCGAAATTTATACAAGTGTGTGTGTGTGTGTTAGAGAATATTTACTTATATACTGCGTTATGATTAATATTTTAATGACCTGTATATTTGCTCGATTGTGTTTGCAAATTGTATTTAGATTTAAATTAATTTTAATTGATAATTAATTAATCTAATAAATATTTTTTTATACCATATTTTAATTTAGATATTAATTTTGAATGCATAATTTCATATTATACGATGGCTGCTATTTATATTTCTGGCCTAATAATGAAGGAGGTAAATATTGATAATACAAATAGTTTTTTGTGTGTCTTAAAGTATTCTTAATAAAGATCAAAATTAATTTCGATCCGTTTGAACTAATTTTTCCACTCCCATCGAAGTATCTGCAAAATGTACGTTTTAAAAGCGTCTACCGCTTCTTGTGATCACCTCTCTTTTTCTTGATTTTTCCCAAGAAATCTGTCCCACAATTGATTGTGTACCATTTAAAATTGGCCATCCTACGTTGTTCAATCAGTACTTTTGCCACGTGATCACTAATTTCGACGAAGCCGGTACTCATTTGCTTCGATGTGCTTCTTCCGCAAACAACTTTTGCTGAATTAGGCTCGTCTTGGAACGTTCATACAGTCGATTGCTGCCTTGTTTCGCAGGCTAATAATATATATAGATCCATAAAAGTACACCTATGTAGATGCCATACACAGCATTTGATGATCTTTGGAAATATTTTGTCATCATTTCCTTGCACCAATAGAGTCATGTCTTCTCTGGATAGTGTCAGATTTTGTGAAATCCAAACGGAACTAATATTTTTTATTCGGCCTAGTGCACATATGATATTTTATTAATTCTTGTCATACTAATGCCTAAAGAATCCTCAATTTTGAAGTATGTCTCATGACGTCCTGGCGTCATCAGTTTTTGCACAGCATCGATGTTAGTGGACACTGTATCTAACTTTAGATTCACGAAAATAATCCTGGAACGAACACCGTCAATAGTGCTGTAAGATTGTGCTTTTTCGGTGTATAACAAATTAAATTCATATAGATACACGTTTGTCATCATATTCCATACTGAAAGTTATGAAAAATAATCGCACGAAAATTTTCACGAGTGAATTTAATTTTTTCGCTGACATATTTTTTTTGCTTTACTGTTAACAACACTAATCGCGCTCAAATAAAATAATGTTGTTCTGAAAGTTATGTTAAAACAAATCAAACTTTTTAATGAAAACAGATGGCGTCTAAAACATTCATTTATGCCCTATAGGCCAGAAATATAAGTAGCAGCCTACGTAAAACAATAATCAGCAAAAGTGTAATGAAATCTCAAAACGAACTTTTATTTTTACGTGTGCGTATGTTGTTGGAGCAGGCTCTCGACCAATTAAACTTATTAACTACTAGTACAAATAATGTTAAAAAAGAAAAAAATCCTACTTTTTTCGTGTCAGACTCATAGAAAAATTGTTATA
>JANSTW010103111.1:0-17914 GCA_027564275.1 Diadocidia ferruginosa | reverse complement strand
TAATAAACACCTGCGAAAGAAAGGTGATAACCCAGATGTGAAAATTTTTTGGCCCTACCGAGCCTCGAACCCACAACTCACAAATATATATGTAATGGCATACAGCATATTAAAAGAAGAGGTACTTAACTATAAATTAAGAAATTTAAAGAAAAATTTAAAAATGATTTACAAAAAAAACGATCAAAAGTTTTAAATATTTAAACACGCTACAGAGAATGCACGAAAGGAGTGACAGTTTTTTAAAAGTTAAGTATTTGGTAGGCTATTCCACAATCGAATCCCATTTACGAAAAATGAACGTCCCAATTGACTAGAACGATATTTAATAAGATTTAGATTACATGTTTTTACAGAAGTAGCATACTTAATCTTCACATATAAATAATTTGGCGTCTTAGAGTTTGGGAGTTTCTGTAAAAATATACACGAGCGATACTTTAAATAATTTTCCAACGACACTGACTTAAATCTGCTAACCAATTTGAAATAACGTAGACACATATTAAATATGACATTAAGTTTATTACGTTCCAGGCTGGTAAGAGAAGTGAACATAATATCACAATATATAAAGTAGGGAGCAAGCAAAGATTTCGCCAATTTTAATTTTGTCGCTTCTGGTGTGATCTTTGCATACTTCCACAACATATGGAGTTTAAAATTTACGCATTGAGATATATGTGCAAAATGGTTATCCCACGACAAAGTTTTATTAAAAATGCTTAAAATCAATTTGCAATATATATTTTCTTTGAATAAAACATAAAAAATAAATATAAGTTAATAATTTAGGATCCTATATTTGATTCGTGGGCCCAGCCATTTGCCTAACTTAATCATCGTGCAGTCCTTTACTTCAAAAGTTAAGTATTGTCAGCAGGTTGCACTGATCATATTTTTGAAATAATCAGTGATACTGGTTTTACACTAAATATCTGTTCATATTATAGCCATAGGTGAACCAACGGCTTTAAGTGACTTCAAAACATTCGCTTTTAATAAACCTAAGTAGTCAGTGAATTAGAGGTAATAGCTCGGTTGTGAAAAATGTCCAGTACAAACAGAATGTACAACTCACAACCTTTTTAGTGAAAAGCAGTGACGTTAATCACTGCCTTCTTTGCATACCTTACTTATAGAGAAATAAGCCACTGCCGTAAAAATTCACCTAAATTTGTTGTGTAATAATCTGCTGAAGCATATTTTTACAATTTTTCACTAATATAATTTAATTTTTCTCGTATTCTACTACTAGTTACTATAAAAAGCGACTATTTTAGTATTTTACTTCTGTAAAACGCTGGCAAATTAGAGTTATGACAGACTTGAATATATTATATAAAAAAAAATAGAGGGAAGTTTTTTGTTTCGACAATTGAATTATTGTATCATTAAAAAAAATTTATTCAGAAAGGCTGAGTCTTGGGGGGGGGGCAATTCCCCCTAGCCCCTATCAATTGACGCCCCTGCTTTTAATTAGCCTACCGTCATTAGTGAGTTAATTAGAAAATTCAGCCAGAATCTTTCAAGACTATATGTATATAGGATGTCAATAGACAGTATTTAATTACGAAACTCTAATTTTTTTAAGTCTCTTTATGAAAGCGTTTAGTAAATATACTTTGTATCTAAATACTTCATACAATAGACTGACGGAAGGACGGATAATCAACAATTTTACCTATGTTTTACAAAATTAAATCGTGTACGATTAGCAATAGTAAAAGCACAACTCTATTTAAAATTAAAATAATTTTTATTAATCACACAATTAATTATTTATTAATTTATTATTATTAATTATATGCTTCACATTTTACGTGTCATAATATTAAACAAATGTAATTTAAACAACTCGATTTATAAATGGCACACATTTATAGCGATTTTTGCTTATCACAACGTTAATATAAATGTGCCAATAAAATAATGTTTAAATTAATTTGTGTGTTGTGATATTTGTTGCACTTTGTTGAAATTATTGTTACATTTTTACTTTTTTTTAGAAATTATTATAAGGTTAATTTAATCCATTATTCCATTTAGATTTAATAAATAATTGATTTTATAGATAGAAATATTTTACGCTAATACCAAACGATTAAATGTTTTTTTTTAATAAACAATAACAAAAAATGCACTTAGCCAATATAACCCTTTTACCATTCTTATAATATTATTATATGTCTTGTCAATCACACAACACCTAATGAGAAAAAAATATTTAAAAAAAATTAAGACTCTGTAGGTTGATTTTCCGAAACACATGTGTAGAAAGAAACATGTCTGTTTTTTTGTGTGTGTCTTAAGTGTAAATATGTAAACAGACTTTTTTCGAGACACCCAAATTCTATTCAAAATTAAATTTGGTTACAAGGTGAGTTATACATATATGGAGATAGCAAACATTGATCACTTTTATACACATATATAGGAGGGTTACGATATATTAATTTACGCGTTATCAGCAATTTATTGAGTGATAATCTTTTGTTATAAGTTCTGCGCAGAAAATTATTTTATGTAGCTACGCAAAATTTAATTATTTATATTGAACTATAACGGGTTGACAACGTATTTTTTTATTATTTGGGGTCGCTGAAGTCGAAAAAAGTCTGCATGAAGCAGTGAATCACTGCTTCGTGTTTAAGGGGTTGTGTTTCAAAATCGGCCTAAGGTCGGAAAATTTTTGACAACTGGGCTATCAACTTTCATTCTCAGGTGTTTATTTGAAAGCGATCGCAGTGGTCGGGAATCGGAAGTGATACTAAAAGATAGGCTTCCTAATATGGTGTAAAAATACCACTGATCACTAAAAATATGACCAGTGTTTATAAGTGGACGGATTGGCTGAAGTGTAGAATTTGGACCCTCTCCAAACTTTGTAGAAAGGTAAGAGATAGTCTCCCCTGAACAACGTTTGTTCTTGGAGTTTGTGGCGCTCGAACCCCGAATATATATAACAATTTATATATAAAAAAAATGGCTACCTTCATTCATAAAGCGAATTTGTGCGACCTCAAAAATTTATGAATTAGGCTAATTTTTTGCAGGGCTATATTTTAAGAATAGCAGATTTTTTTTTAAAGTGCCCGTAAAATCGGAGACAATAAAAAATTTCTGGGCTCCCTAATGTATATACTTATATATAGTTAGATAAAGTTTTACTTCAAAAGACCGATTTTAGTAAATTTTAGAGTCAGAGTCGCAAAAATTTTAATGAATCCGAATCAGACAGTTTTTTTCAATTCAATTTTTAATTTCTTTTTTAATTATTTTTATCACCATAAGCGGGATGCGCGAATTTTTTTTTTTAAAACGGTTTTTGTATATTTTATTCTTACCCTGCTTTGCTTTCATTTTCTTCAGTTTCATAATTTTAATTTTTAAATATCAGTTTTTGTAATTTTCCATACAAATTTTTAACCCCTCCCCCTTAAATGATTAGGTGTAAACCATAACAAATTTCTGAGGACCCCCTGTATATCATTTCTATAAATAATATCTATCATCAAAATAAGCCATTCTTGTAACTTCCCCATACAAACTTTGAACCCTACTTAAGAAGATTTTGCCTCCCTTAACTCCAGAGTCCAGAACAAAAAAATATTTGAGAACCCCTTAACACCCCCCTCCCTTCAAAGAGGGAGTTTTTCGGGGCTTCGCCGGTAAAGTGAACTTCGAACTTTACCCTTTTTTTACCTAAGTATTTATTTTATCTTACAAATTTTTATTTCGACATGAAAGAATAGCTTTCTAGGGAATGTTTGGGATTTTTTATAATTCCGCTTATATTTAAGCCACAATTTGACTTCAGGTCAAATCAACTCAACCTGAAATATATATATATTTTTTTTAAATATAACAAAATAAATATATTTTTATAATTTGGTATCCCTCTTGAAACATGGGCCCTAGTAAGCTCGGATCTAAGAGGGGCTAAAGGAGGTAATTACCCCCTATATAAAGCTTTAAAAAAAAAGAAAAAATGATTGTATTGGAAATATGTTAGAAACAAATTTTCACTGTGTGGCCATTAATTCATTGTTTTACAAGATCGAGAATAAATTGTAATGTTGATTTTCATTGATTTTGTTTGTATTAATAATAATAAATTTATGAAACAAATTTAGTTACCGAATTCTAGTTATATAGTCGGAATCAGAGTCTGAGTCGGAGTCGTCTTTTCAAAATATCCCTTATACTGAATCCAAAAAAGTTCCAAAGTATTATTATCTCATCATATGCTGCTGTTGACGCACAATATTGTCTTAAACTTGGTGATTTCGTTTATGAAGTTAGTCAAAAATCGCGGTTTATTAATTTATATCCAAAATTTATAATATTTTGCTCCAACTGTGACAAATTCAATCATACATTACATCTTTGTGTATACCTCATGTTCTTTATGGTGATGTAGTTGATTGACTCTGTATCAAAACTAAAACTGAAAAAAGTTTTTAAATCGAGTTAAGATATTCTTATAAGCTTCGAAGAATTTGATCACCTATCAGAATTTCGCTCGTCTTTACTTGGCATAAAACATATTTGTTTGATAATTTTAAGATTTCACAAACGCCTCGTAATCGTTTGATTTTGAGAAGTGTTGAACATAAAACTCATAATCTAGGTAACTCTATCAATCAATTAATTCTAGGTAACTCAATCTATTTTATTTAGTGAATGGGATAAGTCTATGGAATAGTCAATAGTCTGCCTATTTATGTCAGAAGATCTGGAACGATTGAAGCTTTTAAGAAAAAGTGTTTAATTATTTTTTTTCAGCAGCTCGCTGAATTTATAATTTTTATACATTTTCGTTATATGCTGCATTGATTCATATATACAACTTATTTATAACATGATTTCATTAGCATTTGCAAGCAATCATCGACTGCCAAAGCAACAATAATAGACATTGCATTATAATATGGATTGTTTTACCTAACCTTGTCCTATACTTTTGAGTCTTTTCCTTCATTCTTATGTTGTAAAATATAAATATAACTTACAATTAACTTAACACTATAATTTACTTTTTCTTTTCTTTTTTAATTTTTAAAGGCTTTTTCAAAATATTTTAATTACTTTTTAATGTATATCGATTACTGTTCATAAATTTAAAATTATTTTTTTGTTTTAAATTAAGTGTTAACCTTGTATATGATAATATTTATTTAAATAAAATAAAAATATTAGATCTGGAATTTCACCCTATATTTAAAAATATGACAAACTAATTCCAAGACTTCTAATCCTAAATTTAAGAAATAAATTTGCTAAACACTATCTACCATAAAATTATTATAAGTTACTTCTTTTCCATTCTTAACACCCTTTAATTAATTTTATTAATATATTAAATTTTAAATAAGCAAGACAAAATATATACAAGACACTAAAAACAACAAAAATTATAAAGTAAAAGAAAAAATAAAATGTTAATTTTGATTACCTGAACTTTTTTATTTGATATGGGTGAATCAAGAGAAATTTTTGATAAGCCAGATGTTAAGCCGTACGTTGGTGTAGTAACATTTTGTCGGCTCTGCATAATATACAACAATATGGTGTGAGAAGTGTATAGTATTTTTAATGTATAAGTGCGGAAAAATGTAACCCAAAAACCAATTTTTTTAAATTATTATTTTTTTTTTACAAATTTACATAATTTAAATTAGTTTTAATATTTACATTTTTAGGTAGATATTATTTTGAACATGTCTTTCATACAAATAAACTTACCATATATGTGGCCAATTTACTCTCTGATGGTAACCCATTCGTTGGTGAGAAAAATATTGGATCCATTCGGGATTCTATAAAAAACGAAATAAATATTATTGTAAATATTGCAATTTGAAGGCAAATCTAAACTCAACAATTTTGCAGTATATATGCGTAATATTATTATTATATAATCTCAGAATATTTATAATCTCTAAATTAAATGCATTTCAATATTTATAAATAGGTACATTGTATCAACAAATTATATTAACGATTATAATTACACCGATTAAGTCAATATTCAGTTATTATATTGATAAGAATTTAATTTTAATTTAATTTAATTTGTTTTTCAAGTTTATTGACTTGAATTACAGTTGTTTAATTTCGAGGGGTTATTCATCCCTGGTTGTATCTATATATATCTAGAAAGGTAAACATTTTACAGTGATGTACGAAAAAATTAACAATATAAGAACAACGATTTATAGAGTAATAACATTATAATTGCCAACCCCTAAATCAGTTTGTCAAGATGGTAAATTTAAATTTTATTAAAAAAAAGCAATATTTTGAACGCAAATATCAATTTACTAGTATGGGAGATATAATAATAAAAGGCTGAATAATAATACTAATCATTTGCCACAAGATTCCGATGAGGTTCTTGGGCTAAACTGTTTAATCTGATAACTATAGGTTCTTTCATGACAAACCGTTTTTTCTAATGTGGTAATGTTGTCAGCATTCGCACTGCCACACTGGTTTTTTCGGGTAATGCTTTGGTGCTAAACCCAGTGAAGAGCAAAGCCATCGTAATAAGCAGGAAAAAAAATAATTTATCTTCATTGCCGTCTTTGTCAATAGATAATGTTTGCGGTAGGGTTTATGGTGATCTAAGGAGGCTCAGAAAAATAAGTAACATTTTACCTGTTCCAACTCGACTGAGATTAGTCTTTAATTATCCCCCATTTTACGTATGCCGATGTAGTCTTTTGCTCACTCGATTGCCGCTCAAAAAGACAGTTATCTGTTGCTTATAATGCTGTTTTAAAATTTGTTTTCCATTCGAAAATGCAATTTTCGGGTACTTTCTAAATATTACGAATTTAGAACTCTTTTTTCTCTTTAAATTTTTATCATTTTCGTAAACCGCAATATTTATTTGAAAAATATTTTTTTTGTTTTTAGCAGAACTTCTCAACTATGATTATTCCTAGGCTTTCAATTACATTTATGCACGGCTTTTTATTTGTTCGGGCGTCACTTTGTGGAATTCGCTGATGATTGCGACCAAGCGCGCAAGTTCAGTAGATCATTTCAGGAGTCTGTGTTTAGGATTTATTTGTGATGGTGGAGGCTGAATGATTGGATGGAGCTGATGTCGGTGTTTTGGTGGGAGGTTTAGGGTCCATGTTGCGAGAGTGCGTAGGGCATATGTTAATGTTACTTTGTGCAATTTAAATTTAATAGTGGCAATTTAATACAATAAATGAGGTTTTTCTTTCTTTTTTTATATATAATCTATATTCTATACGATTTCTTTTCTTTTGTTTTTTTGATTATGAGAGATCAAATCCAAAGTTTTAACTTTAAAAAATATTTTCCTTTCTTATATACAACTTTAACATTTTTGAACTAAACCAGTGAATTCCATATGTATTTTGTAAATATATTGTTTTTTAATAATAAATAAATAATAATAATAACGATAAGATGCGAGATTTTGTAACTTATAGATAACTGTTAGATATCGTGAGGATATAGGTAGAGTTCAAGACTTTCTTTGCTCAGCCTCAAAAATTTTTTTTTTAAACAAATTAGTCATGAAGTAAACTCAGCACCTAAAACTCCATTCGGGACCTACGGTCCATCATTAGAATGTCTGATAATCTACATAGACGAGTTCAAAAAATATGTAAACTAATAAATAAAGTCACATAATTATTTACATATTGCTTTAACGAATTTTAATCGAAATGATTTTTGTTTTGTAAATAGTGTGGTTTAGTAATACATCATGATTATAGTGATATCGATAAGATATCTTGTAGATATAGAATAGTTATATATATATATTTTAAGATAACCATAAAATATCAGTACGATAATAGAATTTTCATTGACATATAATTCAATGTACAGTTACGTATATGTTAAAAAAGAGATTTCTGCCAGAAAAATATTAAAAGTTATCATAGATATATCGATTTTTGAATCTCTGGATTTCCGCTAAAAAATGTTGTGCGGGAAGAAACTCACAAGTTTTTCGAGTTGTCAACAAAACTATAAGCCATTCTGCATGAGATATAAAATGTCTCACAAAATCACAAAATAATAGAATCAATTTCGAGATATCACAAAAAAAACTCCAAAGAATTTTTAAAATTTTTAAGATATTTTAAGACATTCTAACAACAAATTATAAAATA
Organism: Diadocidia ferruginosa; assembly: GCA_027564275.1. NCBI lineage: Eukaryota > Metazoa > Arthropoda > Insecta > Diptera > Diadocidiidae > Diadocidia > Diadocidia ferruginosa. Next base: position 9,749 of record JANSTW010103111.1, on the reverse strand, counting down.
ATTAAAGGAATTTTCTGGAAATTTAAATCATTTTTATGAAAATTTAAAGAATTTTACCGAATTTTAAAGTATTTTAGGGCATTTTCAGAAGAAGAATTTCAGTGAATTAATGAAATTTTAAAAATATTGCATTTTGGGATATTATTTATAAGTAATTTTAAGGACGTTAAAAGAATTTTTTATCAATTTAAAGTATTGAAGGGAATTTGAAAGCAATTCTAAACCAATTTTAAAATATTTTAGGAAATGCCAAGACATTTTTAGTCAATATATTGAATTTATTGTATATCTTAGGGACTTTTTTTTTAATCATTTTTGAGTATTTTAATCAAAGAAATTTTATGAAATTTAAAGAGGTGGTTAACATTTTTTATATTTTAACTAAATTTTAGTAATCTAAAACAAAGAATATTCTAAGACATATTAATGCTTTTACAGACAATTTTAGAAATTAAAAAAATAAGTCATTTTAAAGATTTTAGGAAATTTTAGGGACATTTAAAAAAAATTGTATCAAAATTTATATGTCATCTGGCATAACCTTAAGTAGAAATACCCTCAGTATACAGCTTTTCCAACAGTGAGTCAACTAGCATACACCACAGAAGGGGCGAAAGAACAGCCCCCTGTGGACATCCCTGTGTGACCATTACTTTCGCTTCGGTTTTACTATTGTTGTGTGTAATCAATGAGCGGATTAATTGTAACATATTTGGAATCCACCTTATCACGGTATCATCTACTCCATGATGGCTCGATGCATAACACAAGACATCAAAGGTAGCATTATCAAACCCTCGCTTGATATCTTAGATAGCACCAAGAGTCAAGTCCTTTTAAAATGTAGCCCCTTCGATTCTTCGTACAAGCTTGTAAATAAAAAGCAGTTTCAGTGGACCTGCCTTTTTGGTAAGCATGTTGAGTAAGATGCAAAGGTTGACACATTAATGCGCCATTGCGACATCCCTTATGTATTTGTCGATTAGCCTCTCCATACTCTTCAGAAGGAAGAAGATCAAGCTTTTAGATCGGAAACTTTTAACATCTGTAATCTGTATATGTGGCAATTCCCGGCTTAGGGAAAGCTTCATCATTCCGTCATAATGTTGGAATATATCTCATCACTAAGCAGGATTCAAACATTCTCTCGAGAAATGGAGTAATAAGTTCCATTCTCTCTTTCATCACCACCGGGTAGACCAAGTCTGGACCAGCCGATTTGTATAGATCAAAGGACTGTATTGCCCACTTAATCCTCGTCTCACTTATTACCTTGCCCGCCATGACCCAGTCACGACAGCATTGCGAGTGCATGGAATTCTCCGGAGAAACTTCATCCATATGTATATCATCTATGAGACAGCCTGGAAAATGTGTATCCAGAAGAAAATTATGTGGTACTTCTTGGGTGTTCGTAAAGGATCCATCAGGCAACTTCTTTTTTCAAGTTTCTTATTATCCTGGCCGTCTCCCTTGTGTTGTCCATACTACTGGTGAAAAGACTTATAAGAGTCCCACCTGCTTTTGCAAATCAGCCTCTTATAAGTACTTTGAGATGTTTTGTATCTTACCCAGTCAGTCTCTAGACCTGTTCTCAGGGCTTTGTTTAAAAGCTATTTTCTTCTATACGAAGCATGCCCAGATCTAAAGTGACAGCAGCTAATGGATCTTAGAAAAGTTCTAACATTCTAAAATGCCATCAACCTATCGTTATTCATTGTTCGTTGCTTGTGTCGTTGCCGTTTTTCTGTCGAAGTTGCGGCGATGTTATTCGATACATAACTAATGTTTGCTTTTCTAGGTATATAGTTACCCTAACGCTAAACCTACTGGCCAGCTAAAGATCTCGTAGGGTAAATCTGTAGCTTTCGTTTTGGTCCGCGGGTGGTTTTTTTTCAACCTGCCCACCCGCGGCGTACTAGTAAGGGTATCCCCTATCCGCCAAAAGAGACGCGCCAGATGGGAGAACCGAAAAAACTTCTCATGGGTAAATGATGTTCAGTACAGTTAGGAAATTTAGGGATGAAATTTAAAATAAATTTAAGCTATTTTAGAGAATTTTAGTCATGTAATTTTTTTTTTAAATATTTTTTTATTATCTTAAGACATCTGAAAATTTTTTTTTAAATATTAAATACATTTTGTTAGGATCATTTTATAAAATTTGTAAAATTTAAGTTATTTTAAGACGTTTCAAGAAATGTTATATGATTTTATGCCAAAGTTAGCACTGTTGTGCTAATGGGTTAATAAAGATGCGATTTAAAAATCTTGTGTCTCTATAAATACAAATTACCAATAATTGCTTTTAACCATTTTTTTTATTAAATCTGTTAACATTTATAGTAAAGTTATTTTTAGTCTTAAGTTAATCGTCTGGTGTCAAGAGACTTTAAGCTTCTTCCGCGCAAAACCGCAGCAATATTTGAACAGATTAATATTGAAGTCATTTTCAAAAAAATTCTATATAAAAGCCACGGTCAATTTACCATTTACACATTGTAAAAAGAAAAATGAAAGATTTAGTTTTTATAATTTTGTTGGTAAAATTTACCGCAGCTGCTGATAATTCACTGGCTTATGCCAATTCAAATGCTGCGGCTGGGTCGTTGGATGGTGGGCCAGCGTTAGCATTGTCCGGCTCAACAGCCGACTCTACTGGTCTTGGCGTAGCCGTAGCCTCATCATCGGCCATATCGACAGATCATGATGACGGCGCCATAGCTGTTAGTGGCGGTTTTACAGTTGCACTTTCACCTGATGGCGTTGCGTCTGCTCAATCGCAATCTGCGGCCGATGCAGGTCAGTTGAATGATGATGGCAGCTTAGCAGTTGCAAACTCGACCACTGTTTCGAAATCATCCGATGGTGGTGTGTCTTATGGGGTTACATATTCAGCTGGTGCTGCCTCAAATCTACTAAACAATGGCATATCAACGGCAATGAGCACCTCTACGGCAGCTGCTAAAGCGGCTGGCGGTATAGCGTCAACGGCTAGTAGTGCTGTTGCAGCGGCTTTGTAGATTTATGAGTAAAACTTAGACATAATACTTAAAACAAAAATTTAATAAAAACTGTAAAAAATAACAAAAAATTTTTTTTTTAATATTTACAATTGTTAACAAAAATAATTTTGTTTACACAAATATACAAAATAGCCCCAGACGCTCGATAAAAACTTAAAACACAAAATAATAATAACAATTATTATTAACACACACGTCAGCTGTTCCGAAATTTAACATTTTGCAGTGAAGTACCTAGTCAGTCAAATTGGAAAATTATTTAATTTTATAGTTACTTTAGAATTAGTTTAGAGTTACTTTAGAGTTACTTTAAAAGGTACTTAATGGTTACTATAAAGTTAGTTTAGAGATACTTTTGAGTTACTTTATAGTAACTTTAGAGTACTTGAGTTTAATTGTTACTTTAAAATACTTCAGTTAAAAAGTTACTTTAAAGTAACTTTATAGTTTCTTCAGAGTTACATGAGAGTTAGTTTAGAGTTACTTTAAAGTAACTTTAGGGTTACTTGAGAGTAACTTAAGATTTACTGAGGAGTAACTTTAGCTACTTTAAGAGAACTTTTTAAAGTTACTAAAGACTAACGAGTTACTTTTATGTTACTTAACAGTTACTTTTGAGGACAAAAACAATAAATAAGGTAATCTTAACTATAGAAAACCCTAAAAGTAACAACAGTTAAGTAATTAAACATCTTAAGTTATTGGCTAATTTGTTCTTGGAGCCCACTTAAACAAACAAAAGATATTTTATATACATCATATACCATTTTATAAAGTTCATCTTATCCATGCAGACCTACCGCGTTCCTAAACAGACATCGTAAGTAACAAAAGTAACATGTCACTTTGTTTGGTAACAAACATAATACAAACCAATATTCGGACTTACCAGGTTACCTAATCAGACAGTAGTATAAGTACCATGACATAAAAGTAACAAGTCTCTTTATTTGTGGTAACATTAAGTTGTGATTTCAGCTACGCTTAATGTAACACTAAAAACATGCTACGCTCATGACTAACTTAATTTGTTTTTTTTTATTTGCACATTTTATGCATTTGTGTAACTATAATTTGCCTACAAATAATAAACAATTATAGCAAATTGTTTAATTAGTTTTAAGTAACCGCAATGTGTATATAAATGTGACTAAAATTTCAACGACTTACATAACCTTGTTGATCTTTACGCACCCAAAAATTATTCAAAATGAAATTTCTCATTGGATTAGTTGTAATTGTTGCAGCGTTGCAAGTAAGTTAAGCATTTTATTGTTTAATTTGAACTCACTTTAAAAAGTCATATTAATATTATAATAAATTCCTAAAAAGTCATCAGTAAAATCAGACGACAGTACCGCTGTGGCCACTTCAAGTGCCGAAGCACAAGCTCAAAATGGTGGTACGGCTACAGCTATTTCCGGAGCCGATACCAACTCAGATGGTTTGGGTGTGGCTGTTGCCTCATCTTTGGCAATATCACAAGATCCAGACACTGGTGCCGTTGCTGTGACGGGTGGCGTTACGGTAGCCTTTTCACCTGAAGGCGACGCATCAGCAGAATCAGAGTCTGTTGCAAATGCCGACCAAACGCCCAGCGGTAATGGCAGCGTCTCGGTAGCTAATTCGTCGGCTCTGGGTCAGTCAGCTGATGGTGGTTTTACCTATGGCGTAACATATTCGGCAGCCGCAGCACCTAACGTTGGACCAAGTAGTGCAGCAGCAGCTATCGGAACGGCCGTTGCATCGGCACAAACTGCTGGTGGATTGGCGGCAACTGGTACCAATATAACAGCAGCGTCAACAGGACCATAAATAGGAAAATTGGGAAGCTCTTAGAAATATTTATGAAATAAAATTGATTTTAACGAAAAATGTTTTTTTTTATAATTTAATTACCTAACCCCGTTCTGACCGAATCGTCTTGTGTGAGGTGAAAGGCCGGCCTCTTCTAAACATAATTTGATTGAGAAGAAGAAGCGTTTTATAAACTGATCAATCAAAAGCACAGAAAAGAGTAAAACACGACTGCGTTCCGTAGCACAAAAAGTGCGTGGCGTTGAAAGTGTATAGAACTGAAAGTGTGTGACACCGAAAGTACGTGGCCTTGAAATTCCGTGGCACTAAAAATGCTTAAAATGTATCAAAAATCACATTTTTAGATATATTTTTTTTCGACTTTGAAGAAAATTATATAATTTTTTGTCTAACTTCGACCTACTTACTACCACAGCCAAATCTATCGAGCAGAGTAATTGTTAGTTTTGTCTGTTTTACATTTACTACTCCACTGAAATAGGAAGTGTCGACTGAAGTGTAGAATTTCCCATTTGGATCCTTCCCAAAACTTGTAGAAGATCTTTTCTGAACAACGTTTGTTCTTAGAGTTTGCGGCGCTCGGACCCCTTTCGGAGGGGGATTGGTTTAAAAATTGTATTAATTAAAAGTTTTAAAATGCAATATTTTTATGTGACATATATATGCAGAATGAAAGGATAAATTAAAAATGTTTGTAGTGTAAACTTAAGGGGGACACATTTCCTTATAAAATAGGAGAAACTTAATATAAGTATAAAAAATAACGAAATATAAACCTTTTTAGGGGTTGTGTGATGTCAAATGAAAGGTCTTGACAAGGGCTTAAACTTTACTTCTATGGGTTTCAAAATGCGGCTGCTCCCGACAAGAAAATTGTAGCAAATCAGCAAATTTGGGTCGGAAACTCCCTGATAATAAGAGATGTGTACAAAAACCGTATTTTTTTTCTCGGACCCCACCTCAATAATGTCTAAATTTGCTTTTTAAATTGGTAAAAAAAAATCAAATAAATTTCCTATACAAAATACAAACTTCTTCGTTGATTCTGCATATTTTCCGACGTTTCTCCTAAAAGTCGTCATAAAGTTATTAGTTTTAAGATCCTTAAGCTGATGCTGAGCGCACACTATGAATGGCCATAGTGTACACTATGGTCATAGTGTGCGCTAAACATTACCCTAATTGTTGATGTAATGGCTATTAGAATATATTATTAGAGACTTTAAAGACCATAGAGATTTTTTATAAATGTAATTAAATATATATTTGTATAAAAAAATGGCTAAATAAAAATATTGACAATCACACTTTAATCAATTTGGCCAATGCACTTGATGTGGATGATGCAATCGCCCCAACATGTCCCAGCGATCTGGCCAGTGCCGACGATGTAGACACAGCCGTTGCTGATCCGTTTTGTTTTTGAGCGGCATCTACACCAGCAAATGCAACAGTATAATTTACATCAACGGCCAAGCCACCGTCTGATGTTTGAGATATGCCTTCGGTGTGTCCAAATGAAACAAGATCTCCGCTATTAGTATCATCTAGAACGGCTGTTGACTGTGAATCAGCTGTTGCTGTTCCGTCTTTCGAATAGCCTACCGACTCTCCGCCACTAATGACAAACGCACCACCCAATTCGGATGATTTTGCCGTTGATTGAGTTGAGGCAATGGCCAAACCACCACCTTCCGTTTGCGCCGTTGCACCAGAATCGGCAATAGCTTTTCCATCTTTGCCTGTTGTTGCCACAGCATCTGAGTCTGCATTTGATGTACCACCACCAGATTTCTTGGCATTTGCCTCCGACACAGACAGCGCCGTTCCTCCATCGTCCACTTCAGCATTTGTATTTGATTTTGCTTTAGATATGCCAAGGCATTCTATGCTCTGTAAAGACAAATTACATTTGATTTCATAATAATAAATCTCTTGTCCCAACAACTTACGCCAATCACCAAACTCGTTACCAATAAAATCGTTAGAATTTTCATAATTTAAATAAATATTCACTCGAGCGAAACAACTACGTGGCTTTTCCTGTAAACTTGCGTGTCTTCTCGCCCAGATTTAATCTGTTTAAATTTTGTTGCTTTTATAGCCTTTGAAACGCAAACTTAAATTAAATATTTTCCTAGAAAATATTTTCGAAACAAAATGTATATGCGGCAAAATTATTTTGAACAAAAATAATTAAAACTGTTTCAATTTGTTCAAATATTACACTGTGTTAACTTAATCAAATACTAAACACCAGTTCTTACGCGAGTAACGAGATGCTTATAGCTGCTACTGTAAAATTGTACTCGGATTATAGTGTTCGCGTCTCAATAATATAATTAAATATAGAGTTTTTGTTTAATTTAAAAACATCTGGGCAAACAAATCAGAGTGGCAGCTGCTGTTATGGAAATATTAAAAAAAAGAACAATGACCTTTGGGTTTTTGGAATTTCTTTCCCAAAAACATCTGCGTTTTAAGTAATTAATTGTAATTATGGAATTATTGACTCGTCTGTCATATTTAATACATATATAAGGTATATAAGCGTAGTTCGGATTCTTATAATTTCTCAAACTACAGAGATAATATATTGTTTATAAAATCTTGTATATTATCTAGTTTAACCCTCTAAGTGACGCAATTCTGCCTAAAGAAGGACCTCAAAAAATCCTATTTGCTTCTTATACAACATTAAAACCCCCTGCACAGCCTCAGATTTCTTAAAATTCGTCGAAAAAGTAAATCCGTTTTTCTATCAAATTAAATCTGAATTTTTTGATTTTTCGCATATACAATAAGCCGGGTATGAGCAAAACGTACTTTTCGTACGCTTCATTGTTCTTAGAAAATAAATATAATGACAAAATAAAACAACAACATACACTTGAAAAAATTGGTTTCATGTGTCGTCAACTTGTTTTGTTTTGCTAGCTGTATACATGTACAGAGAATAATATTTGAATTTGAAGTGTACCAATATAATATCGTCTATTCTCTCTTCACATGTTTATACTAAAATATTTTGAGTTGCCGTCACAGTGATCACTGATCACCTCTGTAATAAGCTAATACGGTAAGCTTTAAGAAAATAAAGATATTTTCAAAATTTTGACCGGGAGTGCTAAAGCTTTCGGCTAAAGTCTAGTTTACCGGCACAGCACAATTAAGACCCCTCCTTCTAAAGACGGTCAACACAAACTTTTCTTGTTCTGGAGTTAAATGGCTAAACGCCGTTTTTTAAAGGAAGTTGAGTTTAAAGTTATAATATAATAAACAAAATATACATATAAGGGTAGTGTGATGTCAAATAAAAGGTCTCGACAAAGGTTACAATTTTATTTAAAAGGGTTTTGGTCCATCGGCCTTCCTTCAAACACTAGGAGGGGCTAAAGTTGGTATACCAACTATCGAAAATATTCGAAATATAAATATTTATAGGAGTTGATTTGCTTATAATAAATAATATCACATTCTTAGTACACTGTCTAAAATATTTGCCCTTCTAGTAGGGCTGTTCGATATATCGACATATCGATATATATCGATGTTTTCTGATTTTCGATATATCGATAATTTTATTATATGATAAAACGTTTTAATATTATAGTTATCGCTTTTATGGATAATTGATAGATCAAAAGCGTTTTTTATAAGCTCTTCTCGATGCAAGTTAAACCACAACACTGTGCTGTGTTGTAGTAATAACTTCAATTCGGGTGTTTTTTCTTAAATAGTTTTTCAAAAGAATCCTTCCCAATATATCGATAATTTAAAATGCGATATTTTGTATAAAGGATATCGATATATTTTCATTCGATATTCGATATTATCGTTTTTTATTCATAATTTTTTTTTATAGTTAAATAATAAATAATGATAATGATAATGATAATAATAAAATAATATGGTCCAGTTTTACCATTTTTTCTATCTGATAACATGGTTTTCATTGACAGTCATATCAAAGGTGGAGTGTTGTCAGCAACTCGCACCAGTCATATTTTTTGGTAATCAATAGGGTGACTTCCAAACCACTGCGATCGCTTTTTAATAACAACTGAAATGAATGAAAGGTGATAGCCCAGATGTGAAAATTTTTTGACTCTACTGATTCTCGAACTCACAACCTTTTTTTGTATTCCTTTTCGGTATTCGATATATCGAAGAATATCGATATTTTGTGAAGATATCGACATAGATATTTTTCAAATATCGAACAGGACTACCTTCTAGGATATTTTAACGAATTGTACACTTCAGCCAAAAGATATAACAGGGAATCCGGGAGCCTTCTGATAAGAAAACTAATTACAAAAACCGCATTTTTAGTAAAATTTTTTTGGTTCTTTGGAAGTATCTTTTTAACATGCTAAAAGTCTAGAAAAATCTATGTGTGCAAAATGCGTTTTTTTGACCGCCATATTGAAAAAAATGAGCTGATTTCTGTATTTCGGTTAAAAGACCGAAAACTGTAAATCATACCAACTTGGTTCCTATAAAAGTATTACAGTATTTAAAATTATCTACGTTTTATGAATACTAAGTTTTTTTGTATCTTTGGCACACTCCGAGCAGAGATCGAAGCGAGCGAGCATTCGAGCAGCAGCACGTCCAAAAACCGTGCTGCTCGAAGCAGCAGCAGCGACCTAAAAAATTTGCTCAGCAGCGAGCAGCGAGCAGCACGTACCATTGTCTGCTTAGCAAATAGTTTTTCAACAAAATAATTTTTTTTATGCTTATTAACATGATTGTGATTTATCTTTTTTATACAAAATGACTCGTAGAAAAATTTTTATAATTAAATTTCAAAATAAAATTTTGGAAAAAAACTCTATTCCACGATGTTTGTTTGAATATTATTTAATAATAAAATTTATATTTTTTAAATTTTGTTAACCA
>JANSTW010103000.1:6011-17916 GCA_027564275.1 Diadocidia ferruginosa | reverse complement strand
ATTGCACTTTAATATTTTTCTCGTATGAAAGGTACTTCTCGCTTTATTTTTCCACCCAATATTTATTATTCCCCAATGGTAAGGCCCCTTAATTCGCAGTTGTTCTAGTACCACATAAGACATTTGTATATTTTAACGATAAACTTTAGTACAATTCCGAATGTTTCGTTAAAATCTATTTTTGGTAGGCGTTTTATATCGTGAGTGTGTTCGTGTTTTTACAGTTTGTCACACAAAAAAATTATTTGCTTGCGAGTATGCGTGTTTGTTTTACAAAAAAAAATAAAATAATTTACTTTACAGAAAATTTGCGCTGCCTTTCTGCCGAATGGTGAGCTGTCAATAATTTTTCCGTAAAATTATTAACAAAAAAACGGGATAAAATTGTCGAAAAAAGTGTATAAATTTTGTGTAGCTAATTGTTAATTAGGCAAACGGGGGTTCTATCCCCATTAGTGTGCGCGAGAATTGCGGAAAAGTGATTTGCTGAATAGTGTAAAGAAAACGGATAAAAATATTTCTACAGAGAAAATATCGTAAAATAAAATGGCTGGACAGACAATAAACGACAGACTGTTGGCTGCTCGGCACAGTTTGGCTGGACAAGGACTTGCTAAATCCGTATGCAAAGCCACCACCGAAGAAATGATCGGACCGAAGAAGAAGCATTTAGATTGTAAGTGCTTTGAGGAACGTCAGTTCATTCCTTTTTTAACTTCCACAGGACTTTTATGTAATCGACCATTGTGTCCTTGACGCAAATATTTCAAATATAAAGAAAAGTCGGTCAAACACGTAAAAAATCGATAATTTCTCTTTGGGGTTTTTTTTAAACATTTTTTCGCCTCAACAATGAATTTTATTTTACAAATTTTCGCGTGAAGCAAAAAACCAGTTTATTGATCGAAATCTCTTGAATATAGGCAATTAATGTTATTATATTTAAACAATTCTAGTGCTAATGTACCCACATAAGATGCATACAATTAAGTATTTTTTTACCATCAACAAATACCTGCAAGTTACAAACTACCGAAAATTTCCAAATAATTCTCTTAATCTAAATTCTAAACCATACGTCATAATTTCTAAAGAGCTCCAAATGTATAGATGCAGACTCCACAAAAAAAACCAACTGTATTTTTTTTTTGTTTAATTAAATTATTATTGTTTCTTCTTCGAATATACAAATAGAATATTTTTAAAGTAGCCATTCCTACCTATGCATATTTACCATCATTATTATGTTAATTATAATATTATGTTCTAACAAAAATGTAAAAAATATTTAAAAAATAAATAAGCCGAAACAAAATAGAATTTAAGATGAATCATGGATATTTGAAATTTAGCTTTTCTATATTATAGAATGTATGATAAAATAAAATAATAAATATTATTAAATGTACACAGTACAGTTACAAAATTTGGCTTATCTCAGGCCTGACTGAACAGCATCAATTTCCAAAAAAAACAAACTACAAGCCTTAATTAAGGTCAATTTGAACTGATTTATTGATACCCTGATTCAGAAATCGTAGGTATGTCAATAAATTATTCGACACAAGAAAGTTTTTCAATATTAGAGGAATTTGGCTACTTTATGGTAAGGGTGAGTTTTTAGTGGTCAAATACTCAGGGATGGGATTGCATTTGGGGATTCTAGATAAAAAAGGATGAGGGGTTACCATATTATATTTTTTGAAATAGCTTCAAAATTCGAGTTTATAGAGTATAGAGAAGATCTGAAGAAGACTGATGTCTGTGTATGGGGAGGTGGAAATCCTGGGACAAATTTTTTCGGAAATCACGGAAATCACGTAAATCATTTCGGAAATCAAAAATCATGGGACACAATTTTTTCTAGTGATTTCCTCGTGTATGGATTTTAACCGAGATTTAAATAAATATAGTCGTGTGTGGTTCTGGAAATTAATAAGGTACCTAGTATACCTGACCAGCAACTCCCATCGGATTATTTTCAGAACCGAACAAGTAGGAAGTTATTTTTTCGTAATTATTATCGGGAATAGAAATGGGGCTTCCATATAAATTTTACTCAGATTATAAAGATCTGGTTGAAATGTTGATTCCTTTTTAAGTTTTTATTTGAATTTGTAATAATGTTATCACAAGTTTTCACGGGGTGTACTCACATGTAGAAGAGCTGGGACAACTTCTATGGAGGTCATGGAAGTCATATGGAAGCCAAGTAAGCGTCATGGAAGTCTGTGGGACAAATATTTTTCAAGTGATTACCTCCTCGAATTTTCATATTTTTTATTAAGAATAACATTCTATCGATTTAAAAAAAAACAAAATGGTTATAAGTAAAAAGGACCGAAAAGCCAAAGTCAGACAAAACTCGACCAAATTGAATAATGAACTTCGTTTCGAGACACTGTGCAGTGTGAAAACTACTTTTAAAAAGGGGTTTTTACTAAACAGACATCAGAATGCAATGGGGTTAAAGTTGGAATTAGACGTTAACATTTTACAAGTCATCTCGAAAAAAAGGAAAGAGATAGCTTTATAGCAAAAAGTCTAATTACAAAGACTTTTTCGGAAAGATCACTTTTTTCCCCTCAATAGCGACTTTCAAGTCTTTGTTTTGTTTCATTCGAGTGTACACATTTTTGTATCTTATATTCTCGATATCGTTCTTTTTTTCTTGATTTCTTTAAGAAGTCAACGTCTAACAGCTCCTTAATTGATTTATTAAAAGTTAACTATACCTACAAAACTTACTTTATATCAATTTTTCTTGTTTACAAAATGTGTTACTTTAATTAATATTGTTTTTACTGTAAACAAACTTAAGAACACGTATTATTTGAATATAAAATGTATATGTTGTTGTATGACAGATGTTATATATATTTGTATACCAATTTAAACTGATATCATTTCAAAAATTTGGTTTTATTATTGTTCTGTTTGATTCTGCAGTAACAAATACTTCATCAGCTCGGCGACAAACTTTTTAGATTGCTTCTTTTTTATAACACATATTTTTGCAATATTTTGATTTATTTGAATAGGGGGTTGAAGTGTAGAATTTTCCCGTCTTGGATCTTCCCAAACTTTGTATTGGGGTAGGAGGTTCTCCTCTGAACAACGTTAGTTCTTGGTGAGGGGGATTTTCCGAATAGGGATATATTGATACTGGTTGAGAAACTCTGCTATAAATATATGAATGTACAAAACATTCCAGTTTCAAATCCTACACATATATCGATGTCGCCTTGTTCTCATCGCTAAAGTTTCATATTTCTTATATAAAAATTATATGAGTTTATTATGAATATGCTATACCCTTTATAAGAATTTAGACGCTGTGACTTTCTAACGTGACGTCTGTTCCTCGTCAAAGCTAAATTTATTTGACACTAATTTTCGGTTAAATGTTTAGAATTCTACTAAATAGATATGAGGAAAACTTATATTCACACTTGATAAGTTATAAATTTCTTTAAAATCGAAAAAAAGAACTTTTTGGTATTTCGATTTTGCGTTTATGAAAAAACCGTCATTATTTTTAATCTGTCTGCGCAAGTTTTATATCATATAGTTTAGGTTTTGATGCATATATTTTTATATATAGCTATATAAATTATATTTTATTTACAAACTTGTAAAATTTATAATATAAAATTATGAAACATATTTTTAATAAAAAAAAACTAGACAAACAGGAATAAAGTGGGCGGCTTTCGATGGATTTTTGTTGTTGTTGATGTTGTTGGTATTTTTAGATATTTTCTTTTATTAACCCTTTGAGATGCAATTCCTTTCGTATATTGTATGTAGGATATCCGATTTTTTTTTTATTTAAATTCTTTAATCAAATTACGTTTATTGTAAGGAGCTTTTTAAAGTAGTCATCACGCATTTAATATTCAATGATGTACCCAGAAAACAATTGGACTTGTATGGGGTTAACATTAAATTATAATTTGTTATCATTAAACACTTATAATTTGTATATTATTCAATATGTTTATCAATTGGATTAAATTACATTTATATAATTTAAATTTCTACAAATTGATAATTAGTATATTGTTTGATTTTTTTTTATATATCCATTATTAATTTTTTGGACCTTAAAAAAACTGACATACAATACCATAAATATGGATGCCAGTTATCGAGAAAAAAATAACAACCTATTTGCTCGTACTAAAACTATTATATAATGTATATAATATATAACACAACAGATTAAAAAAACAGATTTAACTAGGGAAAATAAAAACTTTACCAATTTTGTATAAAGGTACGTGTCACTATATTATCGCGCGGAAAAATATTTCCATACCAAAGCTTAAAATTTGATACAATATGATACCTACCTATGATCAATTCGGGGATAAAACCGAGGGGGTACTCACAACCTCGATGGAAGTCATATGGAAGTCAGATGTAAGTCATGGAAGTCATATGGAAATCATGGAAGTCATGGAAGTCAGATGGAAGTCATGGAAGTCATATGGAAGTCATGGAAGTCATTTCAGTATGGAAGTCAGTGGGACAAATATTTTTCAAGTGATTACCCCCTCAGAAAAAACACACGCAAAAAAAGAGATTATGTAGGTAAAATTATAGGAAAATTATTTGTTCTAGGAAAATAGAATCGGGATGAGGATAACCATAAAATAGAATAAAAAAAACGCACAGGCACACGTTCCTTGAGAAACGTATTCTTGCGTCCATTAGATTCATCCACGGATAAATTGGGTTGTTGGAAAAGATGGGGGTTCCATACAACAATGGCCCTAGCTGCTCGTAGAAGACACGCGACACAATACAAAGAACGAATTTGTTAAAAAAAGTATAACGAATAAAAACCTTTCGGTGTTCATCTCTTTCCATTTCCTGCAGCATCGTCCACTATTATCATCTTGCAGCATCGTGATTTTTATCGATAAATCTTGTTTTTATGACAAACCTCTGTTATCAACCTGCCATAACTCAACAAATTGGTTTGTGCGGTGGATAAAGGATAGTTCGTTGCATTAAGTGATGGGAACATAAATATCGATTTCTTTAGAAGGGAAAATTGACTTACCCGACTTCAGCTCCAACACGTCACTTCCAAAAAATGCACCTGCTAATGGTTTTATTCCTTAAATAAAAAAATATCTTATGGTAATGGATGGAATGTATGCAGGACATGAATTCAGCGAACTAAAATTAAAATTATAACTTTCGTATGGCTTCCAAATGACTGACAAATATTCGGATACATGATATCCCATTATTACTGATTTCTAGAGTGAAGAAATCATTCTGGAAATTTCCGTAAGTGATTCCAGATTCTCCATTGTCCAAATGTCTATACCTTTTTGATTTCCGTATTATGACTTTATGACATCTCTTAAAACTTTCGAAATTAACTATACTTCCCATACAGTTTAAATAAATTTTATTTCAAATTTTGTGTAGGGGTATAAGATGTATCTTTGTATACCAGACAAGCAAACCAGAGAGTTAATATAAACGTTGTAAAATCAATTGCTTTAAAAAAATATATTACAAAAAAATGTTTTAATTCTTATCAGTTTTGATAATATATATTGTTTATAAAATGCAATTCATTTAAAAAAATTGTAAAATATTTTCTTGCGATTTCATTGTATTTTTGTATACAATTGTGTTTGGTCAGATTATTTGTGGTAAAGACGAAAATTTATATTATATAGACATGTTATAATATATGTGAATGGCTACAATCATATTGTTATAGAAACATATGTATATTATTCCTGTTTTTTTGCCACATAATTTAACTTATTTCTTATGGTTTTTACTTGAACATAATAATTATTGTAATTATGATATTTTAGTGCAAGTCCTTATCTATAATATATAGCATTTTTAAATATACACATATTATTTGGTTGAATTATTCTATCATAATATGCATTAATTGTAAAAATAATATACAATTTATTATAATATAATTCATATTTTATGTTCCATAAAAAATGTTTTAAAATGAATCACTTTGATATTCTAAAATCGTATATAAAGCGTTTAAGTATCTTTTCTTGACCCCTTCAAGTCATCTGTCAATTAATCAGAAACGATTTTGTTGTTATTGTTTAACATACTATATATATTATAGATATAGTTAACCTATATATTTATGCGGTACCTATTGTTTTTTAAATGTTTACTATATTTGAATGAGGTCCATCATTATTTGATAAAATCAATAAAATTTTGTTAAAGTCATATATTATAATTTATAAGTTATGATTAAAAGAAATAATGAAGAATATAGCTGCAAATTCGATGACATAATTATTAATTAATATTTATTTAATTTTTTCCGCTCGTGAGTGTCAACAAATTTAAAAATTTCGGAACAGGCTAATCGATCAACGAAAAGTGAATATTTTTGCAATATTATGTGGCTCCAGCTATTCGCCAAAGCCTGTGGTTCTAAGTAAACAAAGATATTTGAACGCGAAAGACTACACAAAAAATAAACATGAATGATTTTAGTGTTGCCATATAGAAATATGCGTCTAATTTAAGTGTTTTTTGGTAATAATATATCCTGTAAATCAGCCATGTTGCGTATTATTTTTTTCTGCAAGAACCTATGAAAAAGCAAGCTATACTAACATGGGTGTGCTAATACAAAGAAAACAAGAAAAAAACCAGTAAAAATTTAACTTTTATGTATATAATCATAATGTATATTATATGAGTCATAACTAGGGTTGTCAGATATATATACAGCAAAAAAATGACTTGCAAGTGATATATTTTTTGGTTGTGACATTTTTCTTCTAGCCAAAATATATGGCTTAAAAAAAAACTTGCATTTTTGTGAAAAAGAAATGGTTGCAAGTAAACAAAAATTCCAGTTTTAAATTTAGTACTATCAAAGAATTTGAGATACATTTTTTGTGAAAACCAAATAAATTTGCAAACAAATAAGTATGTCTAACCGACAACATGATGATTTCAAAGAATTTATTAGACTTACCGCATGATAAATGGCATCCCTTGTGGGGATAGAATATGCAGTCTCTCAAAAATTGTGCAATATCGAGAAATTTAACTAACCGCATGATATAGCCAATGATTTCAAAAAAATTCTCTGACTTAGCTTATGAAAAATGGCATCCCTTGTGGGGAGAGTTTACAGTGCATTTGTCACAAATTATTGTTATGTTATCATCCGAAATTTCAAGTTTGTATCAATTATTAAGAAAAGAAGTTGATTTTGTATGGTCATCTGAATGTCAATTAGCTTTTGAAAAAAGTAAGTCTTTGATTTTAAATCATGCGGTTTTGGAATTTTTCGATTATAAAAAACCAATAGTCATTGCAGCAGATGCTTCACCATATGGTGTTGGTGCGGTCCTCTCCAATATTGTTAATGGTGAGGAACGCCCTGTATATTTTGCGTCATCTTCGTTATCGGCTGCAGAAAAGAATTATTCGCAATTACACCGAGAAGCTCTCGCAATAATGTTTGCTATAAGAAGATTCCATAATTATATATATGGGCAGGACTTTGTGATAAATACTGACAATAAAGGAATAAGCGAAATTTTCAATCCGGATAAGAAAACTCCTTCCGTAGCAGCTGCACGCTTGCAAAGGTGGGCTGTTGAGTTATCTATGTATTCATACAAAATCGTTTTTAGGAAAGGTGTTAATATGTCACATGCAGATGCGTTATCTAGGTTGCCTTTAAAAATTGAAACAAATGTACCACCAATTTCAATAAAATATTTTAATTTTTCTGAAAATGAACCTATTAAGCTAATTGATGTGAAAAAAAGTATGAGTAGTGGTCAAGATCCGCTGCTTTCTAAAATATATACTTTTGTTTTAAATGGTTGGCCAAAAAATATATCTGCTGAAATACGGCCATTTTATTCTGAAAAGTCGTTATTAAGTATTGAGGATGATTGCCTTTTCTATGGAAGTAGACTTGTTGTTCCGAAATTATTACGCCAAAGTGTTCTTAAAAGTTTGCATGAAAATCACTTGGGCATCGTTAAGATGAAAATGATTGCCAGATCCTATATATGGTGGCCTGGTTACAATAGTGAAATTAACGATTATGTTGCCAAGTGTATTATTTGTCAAGAAACACGGAATATTAAAAAAGAAAAAGTATTGACACAGTGGCCAAAATGCACTTTTCCCTTTGAAAGGATTCATGTAGATTTTTTCTTTTTTGCTGGTAAAGTTTTTTTTATATATGTTGACGCTTACAGTAGATTTTGTGATGTCTTTTTAATGAAAATAACTAATGCTCATAACGTTATTAAAATATTAATGCATGTATTTTCAATGTTTGGGTTTCCGACTGAATTGGTATCCGATAATGGACCTCCTTTTGATTCATTTCTATTCAAAAAATTTTGCTCAACGAAAGGAATTAAATGCACGAAATCTCCACCGTATCATCCTCAGTCTAACGGGTTAGCTGAACGTAATGTACAAACAATAAAAGCTGTGTTCAAGAAGTTTTGCCTAGGTGCTGAAAATGAATTGTCAATCATGGAAAAAATAGATAAATTTTTATTGATTCATAGAAATACTCCAAGTACATCTACAAAACATACTCCCTCGGAATTGATTTTTTCTTATAAACCGAAAACGACGTATGACTTAATTAATCCAAATGCAAAAAAGGTTGTTAAATTTGATTTAGATAAAAATGAAATACATCATATTCCAGTTTGTTATAAAGGACGGTTTGAAAAGTTTGTTAATAAATTTAAAGTAGGAGATAAAGTTATGTATAGAAATCATTTAAAAAATTTTGTTCGATGGGTACCAGCTACAGTTTTAAAAATTATAAGTTGTACAACATATATTATTCAAATTTCTAATTATTATAGATTTGTGCATGAAAATCAAATTAAATTGTCGACTTTATTAGAGAAAAATCATCCTGCATATTATGTATCTTCCAAAGAAATTTTTAAAGAATCAAATTTTAAAAATAATTTAAATATTGACAACAAAAATTGTAATAATTATAAGCGTAGAAGATTAGAAGAGCTTGGGAGCCCAGTTGAGCTCAGGCGTTCTAAACGCATAAGAAGGGCGCCAAATCGTTGGAGTTATTCTAAATTTTAATTAAAAAAAAAAAAAAAAAATTGCATATTAATTTTTATTATTTTATTTAAAAAAAAAAAAAGTTTTTAATTAAAGGGGGGAAAATTGTTATGTATTCATATTTAATTGCATCAACCGTGGGTATTATATATTTTGAACTGTAATATTTATTTGATCAGAATTGTAAAGAGCTAATACAAGTCAGTCAATATATGATCAGCATACTTAACAATTGTACTTATAAGATAACAATAAAGTTTATATATATATTGTCATTTTATGTTTTAATTAATCATTTTCTTTTCCGAATATAACATTTGGCGACGAGGAAAAGCGGAAAAGTGGAAAAGTAAAGTAAAAAATTTTAATAAGGAATTACGAAAAATACAATTAGATTGAAAGTAAAATTTTTCATACATGTGGTTTACGGTGATTGTTATAGAAAAATTTTATACCGCTACATGTATAGAATAAGCAGTGTATAGTACTTCAATACAATATAATAATTTTATATAATTATAAAAAGAAATTATTAAGTGGACATTGGAAAAGGTTATATTCGGAATCATAACAAAATGGTGATTGGGAATGTGGAGCCGTATGAGGGTGGAAGCAATTTTAATGCTTATGAAGACCGACTTAATCAATTTTTTATTGTAAATGGTGTACAAAATGAGCAGAAGACGTCTTATTTTATTACTATAATGGGCGCTACGATGTATGAGGTACTGATGACTTTGTGCGCACCTGAGTTGCCAAGTTCTAAATCATATGAGGACTTGATTGCGAAGCTTCGAGATCAGTTTGCACCAAAGAAAAATAAACATGCAGAAAGATATAGATTTTATAAGGCATGCCAGCAGGATGGTGAATCCGTAAGTGAATATATAGTACGATTAAAAACTCTTGCTCAATCTTGTCGTTTTGGTGACTTTTTGGAAGGTGATGAAAATGCTGTAAAATATAGAGTGTCGGTTCTAGATGATGCATTGATTGACAAGTTTATAGTAGGCATTGTAAATGAGAACATTCAACAATATTTATTAAATAATGAGCCAGAGTCCTTTGAGAAATGTTGTGCTATAGCAATAAATTTGGAATTGGCTGAAAAAGAATCGAAATCATTTCAACCGATGCAAACGAATGCAATAGCTACAGATGGTGTAAATTCTGTTCGTAAATTTCAATCATCTAGAGGTAGAAGTCCAGTTCAGCATCAAAGTAATGCAGGAAATCGGGATTATCAAATAAATCGTCGTAGCAGCAGTTATCATGATGGTGGTCGTCAATGGCAAAATAATTTTGAACGGCGATCATGTAAATATTGTGGCAAATTTCATAACGGAGGGTCATGTCCAGCAAGGAATTGGCAATGTTTTATTTGTAATCGTCAGGGTCACACGTCTAGGGTGTGTTTTTTTAGAAATAATCAGCAAGGGAATTCACAACAACAAATAAGGAATGATTGACTATATTATAATAACCATATATCTATAAATAATGTCCAGTATTTAAGCAAATCTTTAAGGGTGAAATTAAATGTTAACAACGAAATTTTAGAAATGGAAATAGATACTGGTGCCTGTGTTTCAGTTATAAGTAAAGGAGAGTATTCGTCCAAATTTTCAAATTGTAAATTAACAGAGTTTTCAAATTGTCTTTTATCAGTTTCAGGTCAGTCGTTAAATGTTTTGGGTCAAATTCGAGTTCGAGTGAGTATGGGTGCATCAGAAATATTCCTGGATTTAATTGTAATCAACAGTGAACGTTCATTTATGGCACTATTGGGTAGAAATTGGTTAGATGTTCTAAAAAACGATTGGAGACAGTTTTTATTGTTTGATGTTATTGATAATTGTCGAACTGTAAGTTATTGTAATAGCATTTTGGATGAAATTAAATTGAAGTTTCCACGGGTAATTTCAAATGAGCCTGATCAAAAGATCGAGGGTTTTACGGCGGAGATTCATGTAAATGAGGGTGCTAAGCCTATTTTTCATGCGGCATATTCGGTTCCTTATAAAGTACGAGAAAAAGTTGAAAAAGAGTTAAATCGTCTTTTAGAGCAACAAATTATTGTTAAAGTTAAAAATAGTGACTGGGCTAGTCCCATGGTGGTGGTGCCAAAGTCGGATGGCTCTATTCGATTATGTTTAGACTGTAGTGTAACCATTAATAAGCATGTAATATCCGAACATTATCCTTTACCAAAAATTGATGACATCTTTGCTAGGTTGTCCAATTCAAAAATTTTCTGTGTAATAGATTTGAAAGGTGCTTATCAACAAGTTGTTGTGTCAGAAAAATCGAGGCAACTCCTTACCATGAATACAAGTATGGGTTTATTCCAATATACTAAACTGCCTTTTGGTTTGAAAACAGCTCCTTCTATTTTTCAAGCAATTATGGATCAGATTTTATCAAATATAGATGGAGTTTTCTGTTATTTGGATGATATTATCATTTCAGCAGAAAACGAAAAAAAATGCAAAGAGAAATTGTTTTTAGTTTTAACTCGTCTTAATGATTACAATGTTCAAGTTAATGTTAATAAATGTAAATTTTTGAAATCTAGTGTGAATTACTTGGGTCACACTTTGTCAGATAAAGGTATTAGTCCTAATAAAGAAAAAATTGAAGCAATACAAAATGCAGCAGTACCTAAAAATTTGGCAGAACTTCAATCTTATTTAGGTCTATTAAATTATTATAGCAAATTTTTGCCAAAATTATCATCCGAAATTTCAAGTTTGTATCAATTATTAAGAAAAGAAGTTGATTTTGTATGGTCATCTGAATGTCAATT
>JANSTW010102889.1:0-17926 GCA_027564275.1 Diadocidia ferruginosa | reverse complement strand
TTGGCCCTACCGAGCCTCGAACCCACAACCTCTTGATTTATAGAGCCGTGACTTTACCCACATCTCCATACTGGTTACAAATAATAATCCACAATAATCCACTAGAAGGTAAAGACGGCTTGGCCAACACACTTACTGGTGCGATAGGAACTATTGAAAATACACTATCAACAGTGAATGCTGCAGTGGGAGGTGTTACAAATACATTGACTGCACTTACTAGTACATTATCGAAAATTATTTGAGATTTTGTGAATCTATTATATTTGTGTAAAAATTAATTAATTAAATAATGCATTTTCATAATTTGTTTTTAGATAAATAAGGTGTTACTCAATTTATTTCTAAATTTTTAAAAGTCCTAAATTATATAGACAACTTCGTGCAACATTTCGAAAATATTCAATATAATTTTTTAACGACAAATTTATTTTTAATTTTTGACACGACTACAAAACTTGTTAATTTTAATATTAATAAAATGTTTTAGTAAAAATCAGTCCGAGAGCCTCTAGTAATTCTGGGATGCTGCTTTTACTATATTTTTATGACTAAATCCATTTTCATAAAAAAACTCGTATATGAGCCTCCTTCCTCCTGTGACCTTGATACCTTAAATTCAATTGAAGAGTATAGATGGTTTTTTTTATTTTTCGGTTTAGAAAATCAAAAGATGTTTTTATTTTTTTTTTATTTTTCAAAATTTCATGGTAATATAGCACCCAAAGAATTAACACCTGAATGAAAAAACACCGATGTTTCGTTTTTGAATTTTAAAAAAATATTTGCGTGTTATTTCTTTCGGGAGTTAATTCGTCTGACATTATTTCCTTTTTAACATTAGTTAAAAATTATTTTGGGTGTTATTTAATTCGGGCGTTATTTCTCTGGCGTTATTTCGTTTTTGAATATAAAAGAAATATTTGCGTGTTTTTTCTTTCGGGGATTCATCGTATGTATTTTCTTTTACGTTTGAAGAAAAAAACATAAAGGGCTTAATTTCTTGGGTGTTATTACATGTCACTTCATAAATATAGTAAATAAAAGTGAAATGTTACTTTATTAAAAATAAAGTCACTGAAAAAAACTAAATAAAGGAACAAGTTTTCTCTAGTGCATCATAAAACTTTTCAAATTAAAATGAAGTTACTCATTTTCGTTGTTCTACTATAGTGTTGGGATTGAGTTGTGGTTGTAAAATTTTGGTTAAATAAATATTTGTATCTTACAATTTTTCAAGCTAGTGCACTTCCGTTGGATGAAACGGAAGAATTTCATCATAAGAAATCCCGGGAACATTTATTTGGAATCGATGGAAATACTTCATCCAATATAGGAGAGGTGCACAGGTAGTGGTTAAAAGTAATATCCTACTTTGTTACAAAGAATTGTAATACACACTAAACAAATGTTTTAAATATTTTGAATAATAGTTTGGTTTATACTTTATTTTATTTAAAAATTTAAAATATAGGTGTGCACTAACTGTCCTAAGCTTTAATTTATTTTCTATTTGCTAATAATAATTCATTAAAAAAATATCTTTAACATACAAAATTAGTTATACTGACTA
The DNA here is from genome assembly GCA_027564275.1 of Diadocidia ferruginosa. Taxonomy (NCBI): domain Eukaryota; kingdom Metazoa; phylum Arthropoda; class Insecta; order Diptera; family Diadocidiidae; genus Diadocidia; species Diadocidia ferruginosa. The sequence continues at coordinate 16,353 of JANSTW010102889.1, read as the reverse complement.
AGATCAACATTAAGGTATAGTAAAAGCAGCATCACTGTTACGCTGGGAGCTTTTGGACCGATTTTCATTAAATATTAGGAGATTTTTATTTTATAATGAAAGGATTTTATTCTAAAATATTTTTTAAATTATTTATAGTAAACCAAAAAAAAAACTGGAAAAAATATGTATTGCTTAAAATATTAGTATTAAAGGGTTTCTTCTTAACGTTTTTATCACGAAAAGTCTTTCTTCACATTAACTGTTCATATTATAATATCAGAAGTTATGACCTGTATATAACAAGTATTGATTTGAGATATGTTGTTTACCTAATTTGATTTGTTTTTACTTAAAAAAAGAACGAAAGACTTCTAGCGACGAAACTTTACTTTTAAAACTACAATCAGGCGTTAATGAAAGTATTTTGATTTTTTTCAATAAACAAAATTTACTAAGGGTAAAAATTATGTATTGCTTAAAATATTCGAACAAAAGGACCTCTATTGAACATTTTCTTCAACGATTATTATCATAGTCTTTGATCATATTTTAATATCGGAATATATGTCTTATAGAATAAGTAATGATTTGAGAAAAGTTGTAGAAACTATAAAATAAAATGGTTTTATTCAAAAACTTAAAAAAAAACGAAAGACTTCTACGACGAACCTTAACTTGGAAAACTACAATTAGGCGGTAATGAAAGTATTTTTTTTTTCGAAAAAAATACCAGGGGTATTTTAATTAAAATGAATAAAATAATATATAAAAATTAAAAAAAAAACCAATTGTACATAAAAAATAATAACATGATTACCATTTAATCTTTGTAATTGAAAATTGCTTTTTATATGTTAACTTACAATATTATTCGTGTTTATTAAGCATTTTTATCGTAATTCAAAATCTATATAAAAGACGTTAAAATTATATTGTTTGTCTTTAATATATTCAAATAAAACACCTCATTTTAACTTGTCATTGATTTTGTTTTGGTGTTTATTTTTGTTAAACTTCATCATGGTTCTTATGTATATTTTATTAAATAAATCAAAGAAAAATATGCGATATTAGATAATAAGCGTATGTGACGCGTAATAATACCGTATATAATGCCAACTTTATTAGAAGAACAAAAAAATAAATTTTCAAATAGCGTGTTTATTAAAAAATAAAAAAAAAAATTTCTGCATATATTTAAATATTGCTCATACTTGGGTATATATGAAAATGTGTTTATTTTTAAATAAAATACAAAAATTTAAATGATTAAAAAAATTTGTTTTAAGACAATAGTATGTAATAAAATATTATTTCCAATTAAAAAAAAAACAAAACAACACAAATAAAAAGATGAAGTCTTTCTTTACATATTATATACTTTTAGTTATTTATAATTTAGCTATTAATTACAAACAATTTATTTGTTTATTGCACACATTTCGAAACATATTATGTATATACATATGATTAAGATCAAGGGCGCAAAAAAGATCTTATTTAAAAAAAAAATCTATATTGCCGCCAAATGGAAGTTTAGGTTTATTGTTGGAAACAAATATTATATAGAAAGAACAAAAAAACATTTTCTAAGCAGCAAACAATTAGGAAGGCTGTAAAGATTATTATTGAAGATTTCATCAATGCGATATATTTATATGTTTTAGTATACATTGTAATGATAAAATATATATAATAATATATAGTTTTTTAATAAAGACACATAAGATAATATTTAATTTATTCAATTGAAAGAATGAATGATTGATTGACGCACTGATCAAATATATTGCAGATGTATACAAGCTTGAACCATGTACTAAGATTTATTATCGAGAAATATTCATATGGATTAAATATAGATAATGCGTCTTGATTGATTTAGAGCTTATTTTAATTATACTGTTTATTAAATATTAGAAAAAAAATTTACTATCGGAGGTGTCAAAACAAAGTAAAATATTATGAGATTGTAATAAATTATTATAATTTTAATATAAACAATTTATTTTAGATATTATGTGTATTGTAAAATCTTCTTTTCTACATTTTTGAAGTTTTTTTTAATTTAAATTATTAAGAAAAGCAAAAAAGTTTCACGAAGTTATATTTTTATAGTAGCTTAGAATTAGAACACGACATTAACCAGATACGTTTGCAGATGGCACAATGCTTTTTTTTTGCTTATGGTAAATTATCTAAAAAATATATTTACATATGATTGCCTGTTTGTTTGTGTAAAACTACGTATCATCAACCTGGGAAAAAACTTTGTAACACTAATTTTTGAATTATATTTTCAAGTTTTTACGTTAAAAAATATTTACAACTTTAAAAAGAAAATTGAAAGAAAGTTATTTTGACCTCTTAGTTAATTGATGATCCTATTTTATATTTTTTTTATACTTAAGTTTACATAAAAAAATGATATGACTTACTTGTCCCACATGTCTTTTAAGTTCATCTGTTTTTGGGTCTCTTAGTGGATTGTCAAAACCGCTTAATCCGATTCTGTAAAGAAAAAATTAAATTATTTTTATATTAATTATATAAAAAAAAAACATTTAAAAAAAATTCTTAATCGAATTATTATAAAATTCAACTTGACTAATTATTATTATTATTATGAACGCTACATGACAATACAAACACATATAACAATAAAAACACTTTTATATACTCTGCAGTCTGCATAGTATAAAACATTTTTATAATTTTATTATAATCTTAACAGCCGCAACAACAATTCAATGCCTTTCACTTTCATTGAAACAATTTTTTTTCTCTCTGAAAATTTTGTGAATTAAATTTATAATAAGAAAAATATATTACGCAACATTTACCATTGTTTTGGTGGTTTTTTTCTTATACTTTAATGAAATTTTTTTCCAAACTAATTTGTCATTATAAAACAAGCGAACATACTAAGAATCTTGAATATTTCTTTTGGTTTACGAGGTATATAGTTAAGTTTTAAATTAATTGTTTTAATTGTTGTGTTAGCTGCTTGAAGTAACATTTACGGGTGTTAAATCAAATTAGGTAAACAATTTACGATAGAAATCGTAAGTGAATTTTAAAGGTATGCTTTGAAGAAGCAAGACAATAAAGTTTATTATAGCAATTTTATATTTAATAAAAAAGACAATTAAGACACTTTGATAAGATTATTTGTAATTTTTAAAAATATTTTGAAATATTTTTATTTTTTGATAATTTTCTCAATAAAATCAGTTTTCCGAAGCATTTGATCTAAGCACAGAATACTAATCTTACTTTACAAAAAAAAAAAACAAATTTAAATTGACAAAATATTAATTATTATTATTATTAACTGTATTAATAATTTTTATTAATAATTAATAATTTTATTATCTTAGGATTTGTCCGAAGCGGAATTTCGATTTGTTTTAATTTTTTATACAAATTTGATTAAAAATCGAAAAAAAAATCAATGGAAAATTATGTATATTTGTTGCGTTTTTATGGTCCGTCTTACAAAAAGTCATTTTGAGCAAGAATTGAAAATAAAAGATTTTGAATATTCATTTTGCAACTTGATAGTTTTTGGAAAATTCTTAGGAGCTTCTTAAGAGTAGGTATTGCAATTTTAAATATAACTATTTTTGAGGAAAAAATAAATTAGAGGTTTATACAATATTTTTTAGGTTTGGACTATTTGGTCAAATTTCAATATCTTTGTTCCATTTATTAAATGAATACAAAAGAAAAAGCTTTAATTTCCACATTAACGAAATAAAAATAAAGTTAAATTTGTTATTTCGAACTATCCAAAAATATTTAAACGATTTTTTGAACAAATGAATTGAATTGAACAATTAATTATTGTTTCCTCTTTCAAATTTCTTTAAACATATTTTTTCCGTCTTTATTTTTATGCGTCGTAGTGCTAAAAAAAGATTTTTCAACAAATTATGTTTAATTTGAAATTTATATTTTAAAGAATTTATTTGATGGTAAAATATAAGCGTCTGCTGTGATGTACTTAGAGGAATGTAAATAAAAAAAAAATGCATGAAAATAAATTATTTAATTACAAAATATTTCGGCGGCGAATAAAGCTAATGAAATGTGTTAATATTTAATTAATTTAGGTAGATATAGAAATAATTTGCAATTATTACTAATTATGATAAATTAAAGAAAACATTATAATAGTTTAATTTTAGTAAAATTAAAAATAACATTTTACGAAAAAACTATAACTAAACATATATATAATATATATGAGACATATTATTATGTACCAGTGGCGAGCGTTTTATTTAGGTGATTATATTCAGATGGTTCTGTAACATTTCGAAAAAAGTCATTTACGAGTTTAAATAAAAATTTTAACCTTAATTTTTACTTAGACTATAAGAACTAATTGACTAACTGACTAATATATAGTAAGAATTGTTTATTTATCGACCGAACAAATTTTCTTTAGATTTCCAATAATTTCACGAGCTTTGCGGTCTTATTTATTTAAATTAAAACAGTTTAATTTTAAGATTAAAATTAAACTGTTTTAATTTAAATAAATAAGACCGCCAAGATCGTGAAATTATTGGAAATCTAACTGACTAATGTCTAATTGACTAACTTAGTTTCAAAAATTGCTCAAATGAAGCAGTGGCGAGCGATCAAAGATCAGCAGAGTAAGCTCTAATAATTAACATTTTATAAAATTTCGTTAGGAAAAATTTTATTTATAACAATATGAAATGAAATTTTATCAATAAATATCTCCCAATTTATACAACATTATACTTTGCGGTTTTTATGTTGGTTCTTATAAAAACAGAAAGATCGACACATTTTACTGAAAACTAATTGATTTCATTCAATCCTTTTTAATTCGTTAAAAAACTTAAGAAATATAGACTATAGCTCACTTGCTGAAATAGTACTGGCACATTTTTGCGGATTGCTTCCATAAGTTCGCCACGAAATCCTGTGTGACGAAATAGGTCTTTTTGCTTCCGCGCGGAACTAATTTAAACAATAATACGTTAACTTGTCTCAACGGTAAACTATCTGTGATTTCATATACAACAAATAATATATTCAATATAATAATTCGTAAGAATTATTAGAATATTGGTTGTATAATTGAGAGGAAGTAATATTAATGTTATCTAAAAAACATTCATATTGCCTTAGAAAACAAAATTTCAAATGTTTTTATATTATATAATTTACGAATAAAAAAACGCGATTTTACATTTCTGAAAAAAGAGTTTTTCGGAAAAAGGGATTTTGGAAAATAGGATTTCGGAAAAAATGGATTTTGAAAAACGGGATTTTAGAAAACGAAATTTACAAAAAAGAGGATTTTGGTCAAATAGATTTTGGAAAACATGATAAAGGCTGGCTCCGCGCTCACACAAATAAATTCATTTTTAATAAGTACGGTTAAAAGTTAGACATTTTTCATGATATTATAAATGGTAAAGGACATGCTAATAATTTTTTTTGTTTCGTATTTAGGATGTAAAACCTTCAAATAAAAAGATAGAATGGGGCCAAGGTTTGTAATGCAAAATTTCATAAAATGACAGATTTGATGAAATTATAATGAAATAAGAGGTGAGGGAATTTACTTAAAGAAAACAAAAGTTTTATAATTTAAATATTATGCAAGTATATTGGAGACATATGCTAAGACGATAAGGGGGCTACCAAAATCTCTCTTAACTAAACAGAGTTTTTGAATTTATGAAGTTCGTATATTTTACGATCTTTTTCTGCTGTCCCATAAAGGCGATTCGTTACTGATTTTCAATAATATATGCGGTACACTGAACACGCGCCACGCATAATATTATTAAAAATATTTAAATGCATATTTAAAAGATTTTATTGGTAATTAAATATCTATACGACTATACGTATGGTTTGTTGCATATTATATATGTGTATCATTACATAAAATTGAACTGAATTCATTAAATTTATAACTCATATAATATATGCGGTTGATTTAACATTCTATATTAAGCAAAATATTATGCAAAACAGCAGGTATATTTAAAAATATATAAACATATAATTCATTAGAAATGAAATTAACTTGTATCTTAACCATTTTATATAATATTCGCATATACATATTGTTAACTACCTGTTATTTCATAACCGTTGAAATTGAACAACAATATATACATTATAACCAATAATTATGTCATTATTGGCCAATGTTATATATAAACTGCAATGCACTATAAGGATAATATGGCTTAAAGGATAATTTTTATCAGATTAATTGTATAAGCGAAGATATTTCTCTCTTATAACATGTTAAATTTTCCATTCAATTTTAAATGTTTCAAGATTTTCGCCAGATAATATTGTTTATTGTTATCTATTAGGATTATTATTATAGGCTCGCTTTTGAAAGCAAAACATATTAAATAATAATAATTTAAAATATTTCATTATATACACATTTCATTCGTGTTTAATGTTTTTGCGCGCTTTTATAAATTGAAAATAATTCAAGAAATTATTACAATAAATTTTATTTCCACTTATATGTTGAACGCAGCAGCAGCATATAATATTAATACACTTTCATATAATATGTAGACTCGCTTATATGAATGTATTTATTAAATAAATAGAAAATTAATTCCAAACTTATAAACAAAAAATACCTTTGTATATGCTCTACTTATTTATAATTATTTTTTAGTTTTATTTTCATTATAATAATTTTATAAAATATTTTCATTCAATTGAACTTTCAATTTTGTTTCGTTTTCGCATATATGAAAACGAAAAAAAAAACTGTTTTTAATTTTATTTTATTTTTAAATAAATAATAACATTTTGGTTGAATGGGAATTTTGTCTGCACGAGACAAGGTCGTCCACTTTCCGCTCTGGACTTAAACCGTATTAAATGAAACACACTGCGAGCTGTGGTGCTGAGCAAAGCATTTTGTATAAAATATGTACATTTTGTTATATTGTAATTTATTTCATTTATTAAACATAAAAAGACTGTTTTTTTCCTCACTTTTATAAAAAAAAAGAAAAAAACATATGCTTATTTATATAATACAAGCAAAAGAAAAAAAAATTAACCATTTAAAACAATTACTTTAATTATGGTTGATATAATTTTGAAACAATTGTTAGCATGTATATATGTAGACCAGTTTTATATCATAAGAAGTGTAATAATGCCGAACAATGTCTGGGAACTTTTTGGATTATATTTCAAATTTATTTCGTTATTTTTGTGTTATTATTTATTTTGTTGAAATTCTTAAGATTTTGTGAAATCTGAATTCCTTTTGTTTACAAAATTTTAAAATTAGTATAATTTCATTTCAATTCTGCATGAACCTGCGCTTCAAATATGCAAACAAATTTGTTGCTCTTTAAAACTCTACATTATTTAATAAAGAAACAATTTGCAACTATTTGCTATATAGTTAATTCTTTAATTTTTAATAATATTTATTTTATTTATTAAAATTTATTTACAAGATAGTAAATTATCATTTATTCAAGTGACGAATATTATAGGTGATGAAAATTACGTATTTAAATAAATTAAAATAAAATGTTTAAAGGAACATTTTTTTGTGATTTGTGGTTTTAGCCGAAATTCGCGTCCAGTGTTAGTATCAAAAAGCTGTCAAAAAATAAGCATTTGTCCGATTGAAACGAAATTAACTGTATTTTTTAACAAGCATAAAAAAAGCGTAGGATTTAATTAATAATTTTTTTTTATTTTAATTAAGGAAAAACACTTCTATAATTTTACTATATCCTGTTGTAGATAAAAATAAAAAAAAAATATTTGTTTTAATACACGTTTCTTTGAGAAATTTGGTTTTTAGTATTTGGCGGCTATTCTGAAGTATGAAATTTTTTCAAAACCTACGTTTTTCTAATTTTGTTAGTTAAACCAGGTAATATCTTACAGATCTACAAAATTTTATTTCAATCGGAAAAATACTTATTTTTTGGCTGTTTGATATTAACAATACATGCGAATTTCGGCGACTTTGATCATATTGTAATTCCAGAACTACAAATTACAAAAAAAATGTTTTTTTTTCGATAAAAATCCAAAAAAAACATAATAATACATCACATCCAAAAGTGTGCGAAAACACGTAATTTCCATCAGGTAGATTTAATATAATCTTATGAAAATTGTCTAACCAAACAAAATTTTGAACGCAAATCCACGCAACCAAAATGAAAATATTGAATTTTGTATGAATTTGCGTTCAAAGTAATTTTAGTTCGCTTGACAACTGTGTTTAATGATTGTTGTTAAAAAAAACATGCTGTACACCCGATTATTTATATAAAGAAACACACTTTTTGCAAAATTCAATGACTTAAACTTTAAGCAATCAAGCTGGGTTATGATTTGACTTTTATTTGAAAAGAATATTTTAAACATTATGAAAAAATCCAAAGATTGATAAAAAAAATTTTTTTGTTTTGTTAAAAAAAGAAGAATAATCGAAAAATATTTTTAACATTCGTTCTGATATATTAATTAAAAAGCTTAGTTATTGCTTTGATATAAATCACTTTTTTTATATAGAAAAATCTGTTAAGCGACAAATTTAATATTTTTAATAAAACAATATATTAAATGTACATTAGATGATTTAGTTGATTCAATAATAAATAATTAATAAATAAATCAATTTGATACAAAAACTTGAAACGATTTTCATATTTTTTTGTCAATATTTTAATGTAATTAGATTCAAAATGTTTTAATGCAAAAAAATTATATATGAGTTATAGGTTCATTCCAGATGAAGGTCTTCCTCCCTATGACTTAAACCATTGTCAATGCTTAAACTTAAAATCTTATTTTGTGAGTTAATAATAATTAAATCGTGATTGAACAAAAATCTATTTTTTTAAAGTATTAGACATTTTTGATATATGAAGAATGTAAAACTTATCGTTAAAAAACTAAATTCGTTAAAAATCGCTTGTTAAAAACAATATGTATTTTTGCTCTACATAATAATTTTCTAATTATTAACTTTAAATATTTTTTTTAATTCTTTAGAAGTGTAGACATTTAAATGAATAACTAATTAAAATCTTTTTTGATTCCAGTATTATTTACCGCTTTTTAAATATATGTGTTGTGCGTAACGGTTATGTGCGTGATGGAGAAATTTTATCCTAAACTCTAATCTAAATATTTTTTTTAAAGCAAGATGTTTAAATTTTTTTTAAAGTTCTAAGTTTATTTTTATTAGATCTACATTGAAGAGTACATCCATAGTTGAATATAAATATTGTATAATTTTTTGCCTATTTTTGTGTTATGTGCGTAACAACTATACATTTTAAATGTATATAGAGTTTTAATTTGATTTATTTCTTAATTGAGAGGATGTTGTTTTTCTTTAAAACTCTTTTTTTATAAAAAGATACATAACAGAAAAGTTCTACCCTGAACGTTATGTGCGTAACGCTGGAATAAGCTCATGTATATATATTAATGACTTCAGCATAAATTATATATCCACTGAAGAATGATGCATTATTGCAATATATTAAATAATTGATTGAAATTATATTTCTGAGAAAATTTTATTTTATCCAAAATTCATATAATAAATAACAAATTATTTTTTGCTTCAAATATTATTATACACACAAAAACTACCAGCTGTTTGTCGTAATATAAACGAATTATGCTGTACGCAACTTTTTTGAGACAAATTTTGCCCGTTTAAAATAAAAACCATTTTTCATGTAACATAAAAGCAAAAATATTGTTATTATTACGGCTTTTATGCTCTTATATTATGTTTTATTAACGAGAATTTATAAGAAATATCATATCCACTTGTCTTTTGTGTGCAGAAAACTTCTTTTTTCGATCTTCTTCGCATGAATCCTGAAAAAAATTATAACTTTCATTCAGGAAGAAATCGAACTATAAATGCGTGCGTGGAGTAATATGCCAGACTATATACGTAAGTATGTAAAGATTTTCTTATATTTATTTATTGTGTAAATCGTAAAATATAAAAATATAACATTTTAAATGATGACGACGATGATAAACGGATATTAGCACTAAATGTTATATTTTCTTGTGTAATTGTATACAAGAGAGATAAAGATTAGTAGCATATATAACTAATAACGACCACCGCATATTTATATAAGAAGATCTTACAGCGACAGAATCAATTTGTTTGAACATCGATTTTGTAAATAATAATTTACAATATTTAATAAATTATTTATTGCTGAACTTTTTTTTAAATATTATTTCATTATATACATAAACTTGTATATTAACTAATGCGTAAACAGATCCATTATTTATTATGCTAGTGGAAAATGAATTAAGATAAATAAAAATAAAGATGTCCGGCATAATTCTGAATTATATTTTTATTTTAATACAAAATTTAATTAAAACTTCGTGTTTATCAATTGTTTGACATTGCGAAAGCGGTGCGTGATTGCAGCACAAAGGAACCAACAGAATTAACGGAACGAATATTCGTAACGCCAAAAGATGCTGCAGGAATCCGAAACAGAAGCAAATAACGTCAACCTAGGAAAGGCTTTGGCAAAAAATCGTTTTTATTTTTAATGTAATCTTATTTGTCATCATTTTTTACACCAGATTACATCAAAAATAAAATTTCGAAAAATTTGTTCTTTATAAAAAAACATTTGTTATTAAGGATATCAAAATCTCTAAAAACTAAATCGTAAGAGCAGTAAAATCACTCCTACTAAATTTATATTCAATGAATAAATTCAAACTTTTTATATTTCTTTATAAAACAAAATATTCAAAAAATTTATAAAATAAAAATAAAAAAAATTGATTAGATATAATGAATGGAGGATTCAAAATGGCGGATAATAAAAAAAATTAAAATTAAATAGTAAATGCAATAAAAGCACTGTGAGTATACATTTCTTTGCAATGAAGAATTTGTAATTTTCTAATTTTTTTTATAAAAAAATATTCGAAAATTGTATTAATAAAAAATAAAATAAAATGGTGGATTTAAAATGGCGGGCAATTAACAATCTTTAAATGAAATAGGAAATGCAGTTAAAGTACTTTGACTATTTATTTTTTTTATTTGAAATGACAAATTTTAAACGTTTTATATTTCTTTAAAAAAATATCGAACATTTTATTGATATAAAATTAAATGGTGGATTCATAATGGCGGAGAAATACAGACAAAATATTTTTGTGTATTCATTTATGTGCCATGAAAAATTGTAAACTTTTCATTATTAAAAAAAAATTATAAAAAAATATTCGAAAATTGTATTGATAAAAATAATATAAAATGGCGGATTCAAAAATCTTTATATATCAAAATCTTTAAAAATGAAAAAGTAAGAGCGAGCGGGTAAATCAGTTTCAGAGGATAATAAAAAATCTGAGTTTTAAAATACTACCCATTAATGTTAGTAAAACAATTTAATCTCTTGTGCAATTACACAGGGGCTTCTTTTTTAAATTAAAAACTGTAATAATGTTATACTTTGTGTTTGTATAATTGTATAATAAGTCTACACAGTACATGAAATCAAAAACATTACAACATTGTGTAATACATATATACATATAGAATAAACATAATTTAACAAAGAAACAAAAATATTTCACTTTTTTTCTGCGCAATTTTATGTTGAACTTTCATTGCAAACAAGACAAAAAAAAATGTTATCAAATTGCAGACATCCCATACAATACATATAGCAAAGCTCATTCGCATGTTTATAATTCTGATCACAAACACTTGCTGTTTTTTACTGGTTTTATGCGTTTTTTGAAAACTGCAAGTTCATAAAGAGTATATTTTATGCATTCATTGCATATTATATATAAAAACCAGGAAATTTTTCTTTTATCTTTTTTGGATTATTTTTAAATTTATTGTTAAAGTGTGGTTGTTGTTGTTGCTTTCTTGATGATGATAAAACGCAACTTTTCATAAAAATGCTTTATTGCGACTTATATAGAGATATATTGCCTGCGACCTGTGCAAGAAAAGTCTAAAAAGTGTAGCTGCCAATAAAACATTTTTTCTGGTTGAATATGAACGAATTTCAATGCAATTGTCTTATTTTTGAATTTATATAATGCAAGAGATCAAAAACGAGAAAAATTCGGCTGAAATTCTTGCGAGATGTGCATCATTAAAATGAACCAACTAAATCAAAACATTGATTGATTTATAATTTGTATTGTTAACTAAATTACCAGAGCTTGTTGTTATTTTTTACGAATTTAGTTAATTAAGTTTATAGAAACTTTTTAATTTTTTGAAGGATTTAAAAAAAGGTGTTAATTTTAAATAAAATCACACAAAACTAATAAGCTTATCTTGAAATTTAAACTGTAAAAATAATAAATCATATATAGTTTAATCTTTTGATCGTATAATTGAAATTAACATTAATTTGTTCTATACCACGCAATATAATTTGCAGACATATATGTATGAATATATAAGAAATAAAAACTCAATCAAATTATTGATGTTTAATTAAACCTATATATGATACGATGGCAAATTTGCCTGAAAAATAAATTTAACAAAAAAAATATGTCAAGCGAACAAGGTTAATGATCTTTCTTCCTCCAATTGTATAAACAAAGCTAATTAAAATATTTTAATATAATTTTCTACCAGACTATCGTAAAGATTTTGTTTTGTATACACAATGTAGTGGCGTCTGGTGAAAAAACATAGGTGCTAAAGCACGTTTAATTAGGTTTATTTATCTATATAATAAAACAGATTTTTTTTTATTCAAATGTCAAAATGATTCATAATTTTATGGTTTAGGTCAGGAACTTTTCAAATTTTAATCCATTAATAATAATTTGCACAAATAATTAAAATTATTATTTTATATATTAATATATTAAAATTAGCTTTACACTGCAATATAAAGAGTTTTAAGCTCTTATCTCCATATATATAAATCTTAAACTCACGCATATAAAATCAACAATATTGGAGAGAAAAAATAAAGAGGCAGAAAGCTCTTTTATATTAGTATTCAAATCATTTAAAAAATCTTACTTTGAAATAAAAATGATTTATAGTTATTGGTAGTCCTAAAGCTGTGGAAAATTGAATATAATTTTTTTCAAGGTCAAAAATTTAATGGAACGCCAAAAAGCTTTGCAAGAACATTTGTTTTTTCCACATAAATTTAGGCGGTTTGTAGTATATTTTGAGCTTTTACATACAAAACGTAGATCTTATTTTTTATTTGTTAAATAAGTTTTTAATAAATATAATGATTCTTTTATTTTTTTAAGATAATTTTTGAGTATACCAAATTAAGTATTTTAAATCGGGACTTAGCCCCACCAGCCCTGAATAGCGAATATACGTACCACCGCCTTTGCACAATTAATATATTTAATTTAAATTTATTCGTTCTTGTAAAAGCATATAGTTTATGTATTTTATTTCTATGTTTATATATTTAGTATAGGTATATATTTATTGCGCCGAGAACAATGCTATCTGCACCATTATAGCTGATTTAATAAACCTTGACTAATTTTTCTCATAACCACTTTTTTGTTTTTTTTTTGTTAAATTCATGCATGGTATTTATCAAAACTCTATAAAACGAATAAAAATATATTTATATAAAATATTTTTCCTATATTTAAATAAATATATTTTTTCTATAATATATTTAAATTTAATTAAAATTCCCAACGGGGTGTTTTATAAAAATATGTAGAGATTATGGGATACGTTTTTATTTCTGCGGTGTTCAGACGCACGTATATGTTCTTTAGGTTTAGATTGTAGGGCTTATAACATAATATTTATAAATTTATGGAACTATTTTAACATGGCAGTTTTAAATGTCCATCAAATTATGTTGTTTGAAAAATTCTATTAAATTTGAAATACAAAGAAATCCGATTTTTTTAAAATGAGATATATTTTGCCTGCATGACATACATACATATATATGAGGGATGTATTTAGAATAATTTTTTAAAATAACAAATTATTAATAACACTTATATAGTCAGAGGGGGTTAAAAACACATTTTTTTGGGAAAATTTAGTGGCCTTCTATTAAAATCTAGACAAATTAGGTTGATTTCACACTGCTTTGGAACTGTCAAGTTTAATAATGCTTTAGTTCTTTTTTTATACAAAATTGATTCTTTAATATATCTATGACTATTTTTATATGGGTTTTGGTTTGGGGCTTTGCAGTAAATTAAGAAATTTAAATAAATTATGATTTTAGCACTAAGATTATGTATAATTTTGCAACACAAAAAAAAATATATTTAACACAATTCTGCTCAAAATCCGACCCTGTATCTTCTCTGCGATTTATATATAGATCTTCTTCAAATAATTTATTAAAATATAACATATTTTGATTTAAAAGTTATTATTCTATAATAACAAATATATAGTTTAATAGTTAATTTGTATAAAATACGATATATGAATAAAGACCTTCATCTTGCATAAATTCATGTAAATTTATTTTGACATTTAACGGATTTCAAGGTAGGCATACGTTTATTAACATTGTATATACGCACAAGAAGTAAGAAATTGTGGTGTTTTATTTTAATTAGAATATAAAATTCTTGGTTTTTACCATCGCATCACAGTGTTCTTTTTGGGTAGAACAATTTATATATTCTTTACGACATATGTGGGTGAATAATTTAAAGACAAACTATTTGTATAAAAGATTCTTGTAAAATTCATTTAAAAAACGATGAGTCGACAATTAACTTATACAGTATAGAGTTAAATTTCTCTGTAGCACACACAACAAACCTACCGGATTTTAAAAATTGTTGTGGCTTTTTTACTGTAAATATAATTATAAAAATATATATTTCTGTAACTATATAAGAAGACAGGACATTCACACTAAAAAAATATTGTTTTTATTCCATATAATATACGACACAGAATGTGTGCGGTCAAATAAATAATATTTTTTCTCGTGTAAAGTACCTTTTTTAGCAACTGAAAAATATTATCTTCAAGATAGAAACACCTACTACATTTAAGTAATAATAATATTAATAATAATATGTGAAAATCATCTTTAATTAATTATCATATTGAAGCGATGAGACGGTTTTTAACCAACTATATAAGATAAGTATAAATGGAGATTGTTGAAAAATATTATTAACTAAACCTTTTATATGCGTGACACTCATTTAATTAAGAGTATCAATCATATTTTTTGTATATCTTTTAATAATAATATATTGTTATTGATATTTAAATAATTTGGATTTATTTTTTATGGTAATAATATAATGACAATGTGCATGAGAAATATTATGACAGCAATTTATGCATGGGCGAACGCAGAGTTTGATCGGAAGGGGCAAGACATTTATTCTCTAATATTTAATTGTAAATAAAATCTTATATATTTGGGCTTTGTTTTATGGTAAAAATATACTGAACACTATTTCAGTTTATTCAAACATCTTCAGCACATTTTGTGGTTCCACAGAAGACTTTTCTTGGAAAAACCAATTTTATGAATATTTTTGGAGTATAAAATGTAAAAGTAATCCCAAAATAATTTTTTTTAAATCCAGGTGGGACAACTGCACGGCTTGGCCTCTCTTTTACGGCAGATTTAAAAATAATTTTCTTTTTTAGTTTTTCTACTTTTTTCTAAGACGGAGTAATTCGATCCAGCTAATTTTTGTTGCTAAAAATACTACAAAAGGAGGCAAATCTTATAGACTATAGAGCCAACAAGTTTTACGAATGTGTTTGGAAAGAGATAGTGAATTATTGATTGAAACGGTAAATTTCCAGCTTAATATTAAAAATTAAAATAAATTTAAATTGAGTAACAAAAAAAACAAGTTTTTGTAACATAAAATCTTTATTCACAATTACACTTAATTTAAAAAAAAAATCTTTAAATTTATTATTGTCTTTTAATATTAAGCAACGTTCGAAACATCATTTAAAATTTCTTCGTATGGAATTTAGATTTTATGCGTTCTAAAAATCTAAAATCATTTCTGTTTCACCATAAAATCTTTAGTCTAAAGTATATATTCCATACAAAGAAATTTTAAAATATGTTGCTTAAGGCTGCGATATCGCTTGAGATATAGAAGTTCATTTTGTGGTGTATTTAATGAACAATAATGAATATACTCGCAATTCCCTTTTGTTTTTGGATACTTTTTGTATGTATAAAAGTATATTAAAAATGCAGGAGTGTAAAATTTAATTACCATTTATTATAACGGACAATTTTTTTACATTTCCGTCACGCTTACCTGCGAGAAATATAAACAAGGAATGTATAGAATTAAAAA